>JAODXP020000013.1:10850230-10890230 GCA_027497455.2 Sardinella longiceps
CTCACGTCAGATGTAGCGCTACGCGCGTTCATCTGATATTCAGCGATAGACGAATTATTTCAGGAGCCAGAAATCCTTGAATCTAACTGGGCAAACGGCTTGTCCATCAATTTAATTGACGTACACTGCAGCCAACCACATCGAAACCAACCGAAGACGCTCGTTACGTTTGTTGGATTGGTTGGATTCAAAACAGTTGCTTCTTCGCTACGTCACACCCTCTACAGCAGCCAGCGGCCCTGATTGGTCCGGTTAGAGAATAATGGCTTGAAATCTCTCTGATGGGCTTCAACATCAGATCGTTGCGCGGAAGTGCCTTACGAAAGTTACGTAGCGCATGATCTGACGTGAGTGAGGTAAATGCCTCGATGCCAGACTATACATTTCAATGATATAGGCTAGCTTTGAGGTACTCTTATTAATTGTTTTGATCTTGATTTGATCACCAAATGTCACAATTTGTATTGCAGGAATACATCTTTAATGCCACCAGTGGAATCGAGGACGAGGGATAATCCCCAGTATGAGTATTGGTAAGTGTATTTATTGTAGTGTCATGCATAATGTAACATAGACGGAAGTTGAGTTTTATTGTTGTTTCTTTTCTCCTTACAACTAGATGCCATTATCTACCGGGCTGCTTTTCTTAATGCAACTTGACTGGGGCAGAGAAGCTGTGGAATCAGTGCAGATGGACCTGAAAGACTAAATCATAAGGTGAAATTTTGAGTTGAATTTTCTTTAAATAATACACATTTTGTTGTTTTGGATGAGTAAAAAAAGGTGCTATTTTTCCAAATGAGCTCTCATATTGATATTTGTTGTCTTTCTAAATATTCTTCCCCCAGCCCATCAGTCTTGTTGCAGTCCAGCAGTTTTCATCGCCAGTTCGCCATCATTTCAGAGAATCCCTAATAGAAATGAGACTTTGATGTACATGTAAGCCAAGGTTTTTCCATTTTCAATGTCCAGGATGGTTTTCTGTATCATATGGGCCGATGTAAGTAAGTGTTATTTGTTTGTACAAGTGTAATGTTGATAACTGTACTACTACTGTAGCTCTGAGAATTCACTGAAAGTGTAAAAAAAAAAAAAACTCTCCCCTACCCTATGTCTGTAAAGCAGATTTTTCAACTGACTTCTTAGTTTTAATAAGTTTAATAAAATTTGTATTAGTTTTAAAAAAATTAGACCGAAATAAAATTTGTATTCTTATGGAGAATTTTTTTTACAGTGTGACACCTGCCAACTTTGTCCTCTATCTACAACTGTTTGCATTTTCATGCACTCGTAATTTGATGCAGTTCAGTTCAGTACAATTTCACTTTGATGCTATGAATTAAAAGTGTTTTAATGTAATCTCCTGTCTGAGTTATCTTTTCATCAATAACAATAACAATAAAAAACGGTAAAATAGAGCTTACTGTAATTTAATGGTATTTATATACCGAAAATACCGTCAATTTACTATAGCCTACTGTAATACTTATTAACGGTAGGAAGCTGTAATTGAAGATTTAGTGTAGAAAAATGGTAATTAACTGGTAACCACAGCTGCCAGTAGTGAACTGTATTATTACGGTAAAATTTCTTACAGTGTACTGTACTGTGACTGTAACTGTCATTGGCTGACTGAAAGAAACTGGGTTGTAGGAGACAAATACATAAAAAAAATTGGGTAAGTTTTTTGAGGGTAGTGCTTTTTGCTGTACTAGACTTGGCACACTTGATGTAAGGCTCTAAATTGGAGTCTGTGGAATCTGCCCAGGAACCCCTTTGGTGGGCCGACTCTACTGTCTCTTTCTGTGTCTTGAGTGTCCTGTGAGCCACTGCCGACTCCTTGGGTCTTAATGGCCGCGAGCAGGAGAGCTATTAGGCCAGGCTGGGCTGCACAGGGCTAGGGCTCCACTGACTGGAGGGGCTCCAGGCTGCGCTAAGAGTAAATGTACTACATGAGTTTCAAAAGTCCCACGCCATTAGCATTTCTATAGGCCAGGCAAGATGCTCCGCATACTAATTGGTCACTTTAAAGACCTTGACAGGGTATCTTTGTGAACATGACAACAGCCGCGATTCATTTGTGAATGTGAAGTTAATACATCTGTTCTTTAGCAAATGAAGCCACTTTTTTTCTTATATTAGCATTTTACTTTGGCCAAAAGAAGCGCTAGCCAAGCTAATAGAAGCTATTGTAGATTAGAATGGAGAGATTGAAAATTGCAGTTCTGGTACACAAGTGCATAATTAGTTGTAATAAGTGAAACACAAACAAGAAGGAAATGGAGGCCATATCAGCCTTAACAATGTTTTGGATGCTTTGGAATTCTGTCTCATTAGAGCCCCTCATTGCCAGACACTAACACCTGCTATGAGTGAGGCATTCTCTTAGCATCTGCTTCTTCAAACTAAACCTTCATCAGGCTACTATCAGGATCCTATTAGCTAAGGCTAATAGATAACAGAGCTGAATATTGAGAGCAGATTCCTAGTCCACTACTGCTAATGTATCACTTTTACGGCAAGTAAGTTTTTTTTTTGGCCACCAGTGTTAGAAGTTTTTACATAACAGGGAAAAGCAACCCCCACTGGGCGCTGAAACTCTTTGATGGCTCTGTAGTCCCTGTAGAGCAGCAATAAGAACACAGCCTGCGTAATCTCTTATGCCGCACTTTAAACACACACACACACACGTTTTATAAGTAAACAAAGACAGGGATTAGTGGAAGAGTCAAAGATTTCTCGGAATATGAATTGTGTTTGAAATTGCACTTGCTCTTGCTCTCTACTTAGCAGCTAATCCTCCCAAGAAAAGAAAACTGAGGGAAATGATTCTCAGATATACGTAAACATTGTGTGTGGTTATGTCATCAAAGAGTCGTGGCCATAGCTGCCCCAATGGTGTAGAGTTGTAAACCACATGTGGATGTGGGACGAGAGTGAGACTGTGAGCACGCACACGCACACGCACACACACACACACACACACACTGAACACCCGTGTGAACGTGTGACAACAGGCCTTGCGAGGCTCCTAATGAAAGTGACCCAGCGGAGGGAGGCCGGCCGGCCGGCCGGCACTGATTAACATGCCAGATGAGCAGCAGGCAGCCCACCAGCACTAATGTGTGCAGATTGGAAGTGTCTGCTGCTGTAAAGTTTGGCAGATGCTCAGACTCCGAGGCAAAATGAGAACAGTCACAGACGCTGTGTGTGGAGCAGACACTCCACTACAACACACATGTGGCATCACTTCACCACTCACTTCTACTACTAGTACTAGGCTACTACTACTCAAGCTCTACTACATGCCTGACACAATACTGTCCCCAGTCATTTGGCTACATTCATGACTCTACCATAAGGCAAATGTTAGCATGTAGTAGGGAAGTATCCATATTTCTCTCTTGAGAAGTCTTCTAAAGTATCCATATTTCACAATGACGGACAGATTACATTTTTGAACATCTGTATCTATCTTCAGTGCCTACATTCTTTTGATAAAATGCTGATAATATTTCCAACTAGAAAAGCGATCAGAGAGCGCAGACCTCTGCCAAGGCAATGTGGTCACAGACACAATATAAATTCCAGATCATGTTCTGGATCACCGATCGCCACAAAAATCTAATCAGTTCTTGCTTGTCCCAATATACACGTTGTCCGAAAATTTCATCCAAATCCGTGCTGTACTTTTCGAGTTATCCTGCTGACAAACAAACAGACAGACAGACAAACCAACATGACCGAAAACATAACCTCCTTGGCGGAGGTAACTAGAAAAGCGCTCAGAGAGCGCAGACCTCTGCCAAGGCAATGTGGTCACAGACACAATATAAATTCCAGATCATGTTCTGGATCACCGATCTCCGCCAAAATTGAATCAGTTCTTGCTTGTCCCAATATACACATTGTCCGAAAATTTAATCCAAGTCCGTGCAGTACTTTTCAAATTATCCTGCTGATAAACAGACAGACAAACAAACAGACAAACCAACATGACCGAAAACATAACCTCCTTGGTGGAGGTAACTAATAAGCAAAATGTTACTTGCAGCATGACATGACATTAGCCTATAACACTACAACAGTAGCTCAAAACATTTTCCCTAAATAAACTACATGAACTGCATAAATGATGTGACTAGAAATGTGCAATCAGGTATTATACAACAGGAATCACAGCCAAGCAATGTTTCCAATTCATCTGCAGTATAAAGCACTGACTGTACTGTCTGCTGTACCACTGAACTTTGTGCATTTTACCACACTAACTGTACTGTAATCTTGTAGTCTAATGGAAAAGACGTTCTTTTAGGACAGTATTAACACAACAACAGCAATTTGCAGTTTGCCAGTTGATAAGGATCAAGTTGGTGTCAGTTTAGTTGACACTGACGGTGACACGTAGATCTAGATGTAGATGTGTGCAAGACAGTCATGAGCTGTTTGCTTTTAGTAATGGTATGCAACACCTGCAACTGATACACTGACTGCTGAACGAAAACACTTTTGCCATTTTCATTTTCAACCTCTCTAGCCACAAACAAGAGCAAGTCCTTAGGGCATCCAGCAAACACAGACAGCCATAGAGATGACATGCCTGTTGCAGGCTCCTAGAGCTGCAGTCACTGGCGGCGGCCCAGTAAAGGGTTACATGTGTCAGCAGCAGCAGCGCAGCCTCAGTGGGCTGGAGATGTGCAAGTCAAGCTGTGCCTGTGTGAGGCAGGGATGTGTCACTGGCCTCCTGGGGAGAGCTCCGTCCAGCTGGATGAGCTTTCAGCCTCTCGCATGCAGGGACAAAGGAGAGTGGAATGACAGATATGAGCTTGTAATTGTAAGCTAATACCCACACTCTCCTTTTCACACTTCAAAAATGGCTTCCTTCCTCCACACATATGTGTTTGTTTACTGAATATTTCATTGGGCTCATTATCAGCCCTGTGCCTCACAGGGTTAGTAAAGTCAGAAACCCTGTTTTACAACAATGTGAGTCTTTCTTCTGCAGAGGCTCCCAAAGGGTAGGGACAGGTACTTGGGATGCAAAACGTGTTTCCCATTGATATTCCAGTGTTGAGGAAGCGCTAGCAGCAAGTGGAGTGAGCGCTGGAGTTGCTGGGTCAGTGTACTAATAGGTGGTGAGGCCTCTGCTTACAGGCACACATACTGTAGGAGAAAAGATCATCAGAGGCTTGGCAACGCTGCTGTTGGCCACAAGCTCAGGCCTACTCTCTCTCTCTCTCTCTCTCTCTCTCTCTCTCTCTCTGTGTGTGTGTGTGTGTGTGTGTGTGTGTGTGTGTGTGTGTGTGTGTGTGTGCGCATGCTATGTATGAAATTGTTCTCAACTGAGGAAAAGCTTTTGTGAGACCAAGTGTCATGAATAGTGAATTATGAAGATTGAAGTAGCCTACCAGAAATACTAGACTATTACTAGTACCAGTTACCAGAATTACTAGTAATACTATTACTAGTATTACTAGATCTTTGCTGGCAGCAGCTAATGCATTTCATTTCCTGTCATAAACAGAGCAAGGGAAAACTACTATTTAATGTTTTTAAGATAACTGATGTAATTTCACATTTATATGTGCATCCTTCTTGTACTAATGAAAATGTCATCTTTAATTTATCAGTGATTCGAGCAAAGATATCAGGAGAGAAAATTGTGTCTCCAAGCAATACCTCTTCCCCATACATGAAGATGGTTCAATATGAAATTAAACTCATTAAGGTAAGATGTGACATCGGCCCACTCTATCTCAAACGCTGTCACTTTCTCTGCACTGCATAGCACAAGACATTTAGTCTTTCCTGCTCTCTGTCTATTCCACCTCCAATAAGCTCACTGCCATGTCCCTCTGATTCCTTCGCCTTCCCACATGAATCCTCTCAGCGTGAAATATGGGATATGATGAGATCAGAAAAGCACCTCAGGCTTTCTTTGACATTATCATCATATCTAGTAATAATTAAAGGGATTTTTCTCACTGCCTGTCTTGTTCCACACTCATCCGAGCCAAACCTAATCAAAACCCATGCAGCCAGCCTCAAGGATATCAATCTATCTGTCCAATAGCCTGAATGAAAGAAAATCGAGTAAAACTTCTCAAGAAGAGCTTGATAATTTAATAACAGGGAGTAAAATTTTACTTGCGATCTGTCAAACATGTCAGCTGGGGTGATCTATCACTCTATCATGTTCAATTCAGTTCTCTGTTCCATCATGACAGTATATCTCAGGCTGCTGTCAAGACCACTCTGCCATGTTGAATTTCTTAGATGTGTTCTGTTAGAGAAAGATGCAGCAACCTAGAGCGTTGTCAGATAATAGCTTAATAATCGTATGTCTGATTCTTGCAGATGTTTAAAGGCTTTGATAAAGTAAAGGACATCCAGTATGTTTACACCCCACTCTACTCTTCACTCTGTGGAGTCAAGCTGGATTCCAATAACAAAATCCAATATCTACTCTCAGGTACAATTTCTCTCTCGATTATATTTGTTCCTGTAAACTCCCCTTGTGAGTCTCACCATATTTGACTGAAATAATTGATCAATGCTTGACATTTTCTGCTGTATCCTGCCATACTTCAGGCTGCTGCATTATTAACTCAGGACTTTAATGTTGTTCTGCAGGGCATATCCGCAGAGATGGAAAAATCTCAATTGGACTTTGTGACTTCACTGAACCATGGGACAACTTGTCACTAACTCAAAAGAAGAATCTCAATTATAGGTACCAAATGGGCTGCGACTGCAAAGTAAGTCTGGCTGAAGCCTTCAGTTGCCTTTAACTTTCCACTGATGTTCTGTTCATGATGACTGTTACTATGTCACACCCAGAGTTCACCAGCTACAGCTACATGTCCATCTTCCCTCAAATAACTATGGCAGTTTCATTTAAAGGCAAACCAGGAAAGTTTGAGATTTGTTAACAAAGGAGCTCCCCTTACAGTCCTCCATTGCGTTCTTACAAAGTTACATCACAGACACTTGGTTACACCAACACCCTACAGTCTCACCAATACATTTCTTTGCTAACCAAAGAATAGAGACCAGCAATTAGTTATGCTTTGACAAGTTATGTTGATGACAACACAATAAACACAGTTTCATAAAACTTTGTTCTGTGGTGAGGTGACACAGGCATCTTGCTCTTAGTTTGGCTAGAGGCTGTAGGGTTGTTGAGAAAGTCCTCATGCACCCAACATGGAGTCATATGACCTTTAAAGAAGCTATGAAGCCTGTAAATGAACCTAAAAGTGTCCCTTTAATTAGTTAAGTACTAGTAAAGTGAATATTCCCATGGCTTAAGTTATTCAATCAGGCATATCAGCCATGTTTGACGTGCATGCCTATAAAAAGTAAATCTGACAAAAGAATGATGATTTTGCCAGAAGCCATTTGTTTCCAAATGCACTAAGCGCCTGTTGGCCATGCCCTGTCTCTCAGATTGCTCCATGCTACACAGTGCCCTGCTCCACCACCACTGACAACGAGTGCCTGTGGACCGACTGGGTGCTGGACAACAGTCTGAGCGGCGAACAGGCTCGGCAGCACGCCTGCATCAAGCGCAGCGACGGCTCGTGCGGTTGGTACCAGGGTGGGCCTCCTCCAGAGAAGGACTTGCTTGACCTGTCTGACCCCTGAGGGCAACGCCACTCTTATCCCACCCACCCATCCACCCCCCCACCCATGGGCCAGGCCAGACACACAGCATGGCTCTTCATTCTCCAATGTCTATATATCTTCTGCTCTGATCTACAGAACTCAGCGGCTTCAAAGATCTGTGTTCAAGATGTTCAGGGTCCACTTTGCCACTATTATGAATGTAAGACAGAGAGTGCCCATCAGAAGACAGATGTTTAGCATCAACACACCAGCCCTGGTCAGGGTTTCATGACTTTCGCTTGTCTTTGCTTGATTTCTTCTTCATGTAATATATATATGGCTACAGTTTGGTGCGTTCCTCTTGTCGTTTCCAACCTGCTCTAAAAGAAAGATCCTTCCCAGTGGAACAGGTTCCCTACAGTGCAATAGAAACACTGGAAGGAATTGTTTTTTTATATAATAGAGGATGAAACTATTGCCATACCACACCATTTTTCTCATTGCTGCATACAGCAATGCTGTACAGTATGTGCACTTAAATGTGTATGCATATTTTGGACACCTGGGACTTGTGCATATTTCTTTTATTTGGTCATTAACTCTGTACAAAAAGAGTTAGAATAGCATAGCAATCACCCATTAGATCATAATTGAAGCCTCCTTGATAACTTTCTGTGATTTTGCCTTGTGATCTTGTTTCATTGTGTGATGGTTTGTTTTTATTTTCTTGTGCCAAAAAGCTAATACATTGCTTTAACATAAGCAGGCATAGAAGCCATGTAGAAAATGATTTTGTACACAAAAAAGTTTGTATGGGTATTTATGTTTCCTTTTGCTGTCAATATAGTTTTCTATACTGTACCAAAAAATATTGTATGTAAAGTTAAGCTAGGACTTTCAACATTTCAAATATTCTCCAATCGGTACTTTATCTGCTGTGCAATGCTAGCCTGGATGCTAGCTCTTTGGGCATAGGTCAAGGATTACGTCTCAGACTAGCATCCAGGCTATCAGTATATTTCTTCATTCAATAAAAAATATTCACTTACACAAGAAATAAACTAATGCTTCATTTCTTTCCTGTGCACACAATACTGCAGGCAACAGTGACACATAAAAGTGTAAGCTGTAAAGTTCCCTCTTGTCTTCCCCTGAACATGAGGATTTGTGGATTGTTATGAACAGAGGCCAGAGGAACACTTACATAAGTAATGACATCAGTACTTTTTACCACTGCCTGCACATAAGAGAGGATCATTTTAATTTCTGTCTGTGATTAGGCTAGTATGAGAGAGGTTCAGAGAGGAACTGCTTACCATGTCCTTATGGTTGGGGTAGTACGTCTGCTCAATCAGTGGAAACTTATCGGGGCCAAGCTTCTTGCAAGTGCTGATGAGTTGAGCAAACTGGTGGAAGAGAAAGAGAGAAATAAAAAGGAGCAATTAAAATAATTATACTATTTATGCAGGTAAAATTGCAGTCACACCCTGTCAGCAAGTTTGCAGCACAGATTAGCATATTACACATGATCTGTTAACTAAGATGACGTTGTCACACATCTGGGAAAAACACCGGATTGAATTGAACTCCAGCAAAGATCCCCTGAACTAAAAAAATGCGTTCCCTCATCTCTTGTTCACTTGCACAGCACACGACCCCTGCTACTAATCAGAGCCTATTGGAGACGTTTTGGGTAAATCTAACAAGCAGATGAGGTCCAACAAAGACAGGAAGGCTCACCGCCCATGGCTTGTCACAGAGGTTATAAATGGACTCCAGGGAATTGACACTGGGGACGCCTGCATACTGAAGCCCAATGATCATGTTGCGGAAATCCTCGTTCTTTGCCATGCTGTAGGCATGCTGTCGGATGAGGACAAAATCAGGCTTGAAGGACCTGCAGGGCAAATGTGAAAGAGAGAGAGAGAGAGAGAGAGAGATTAGGAAGGATGTCAGAGAGTGAGCCTGGAATGAGGGAGAGCATTGTGCACATGAGACACTAGTGTTGCCTTAGTAAGATGCCAGCATTCGAAAATAGAATAACAGTTTGTCTTACAAGCACCATACTTCATTTCCCATGAGCTGGGGAATCCACTAGTGAGTAATACAGTATAAAGTGCATGCAGGCAAAACAAGTTCAACAAAACTAAAACTACAAGATACTGGGGGATACATTTAAGAACAGGACAGAGAGAGGGAGAGGGGAAGAGACAGAGAGAGAGAGAGAGAGAGAGAGAGAGAGAGAGAGGGAGAGAGAGAAATGAAGAAAAACAGAGTGAAGGCTTCTCAGGTCACTGCACAAGTGATGGTGATAGGAGATGCTGCCTGTTGGTTCTTCTTTTGTGTGAGGGTGTGTGTGTGCGAGGTAAACACAGGCACAGTTTGATGAACACCAAGTCTGCATGCGCACAGAATATAAATGAGCCCTAATGAGGTTCAATGAGGCACCGCAGTGAGAAACACTCTCTCACTCTCACTGTGTGTGTGTGTGTGTGTGTGTGTGTGTGTGTGTGTGTGTGTGTGTGTGTCTGTGTGTATGTGTGATCACTACTTCCTAATAGTTTTGGCCATGTTTCAGTCATGTTCTTACAATCTAAAAGTTATCTTTAGTAAGTCTTCATAAAACCAGAGACTGGGTTCAGCAAGAGATCAGACAATATCCACCCAATTTACAGCTGCACCCACAGGCACTTTGAGAAACTGCTCATAAAAAACTAAGTGACCTTTACTTGAACCGTGTCCATTCATAAAGTTTTTTTTTCACCCTTTAATCACTACCAGGCCTCTGTGACAAAGCATCAGACACAATACTAGAAGCAGGTCTTGACAGGTGCTGGGGAAATTCTGTAAGGCTGCCTGCCTATTACACAAGCTTATCAAAACTTTACGGCAATAAATCTTGGTTCCAGGGGCTCTCTGGGGTAATAAATCCACTAACTCACACAACATAACCGCCCTCTGATTCAATCAGTCCCATGACTAGTTATTGCTCAAGCACAAGATCTCTCCATAGCTTGTCTTCAGTCTTTTTGCTCTGCTTTCTCCAATATGGCAGAGGCCCTTGGCAGGCACATTACTGCTGCTTGCTTAGTGTCCTCAGCATGATGGCAAATCCCACTGTGACTGCTCCATATTGGCCTCCACAGCCAGACGGTTACGCAACTGCACCAGTGACATGGCCATTCGCACTGGCGTGAGTGTGTGTGTGTGTGTGTGTGTATGTGTGTGTGTGTGTGTGAGGAGGAAGACTTACCGCACCATTTTATTTCCATTCCTGATCACTTGCATGTCCACATTGCAGGTCCCGTTAGCTTGGGCCACGAGGTTGACCTCAGAGAAGTCGGCCTGGAGCACAATACAGGACATACAGTATCAGTATATAGTAGCATATACAGTGCAGTGCCCACTCTTGGCTTTACAGTATACAGAGCATTGAAAGATTCTTTTCATTTCAGTTGTCCAATGGATTGCCAAGATAAAGACAACACAATCTTCCACAAAGGACCTGGTAAGATTCATACATATTTCATGAAATATCTGTAGTTATTACATTTATTTGTTATTTTTATCAACTTTGTGTTCACAGCTGTATTTGTCATGTACTGTAATTTAATTTGCCATGTTTGCGTGGTTATAAATCAAAACATATAATGCTTGACAACAACAGCAGGAGTGTGTCAGCAGACACATTAGTGAAAACAAAGGGCACAGCCAATATTAGAGGTCATTAATCCTGAGTCTACTGTAGCAAGTAATAACAAGAGGCTGGTGACATTGTCATTGTTTTGACGGGGCAACCATGAGAGATTCATTATTGTTGAGCCACTGCAGGCTTTTACAAGATGGTGTGGGCTGATTAGGTTTTACTGTCAGCACAACACGTCATGCATTGTGCTCCACAAATACTCATTTAAAAAGCCCAGTGTTGACTACTGTCTTATAAAAACATTGGAAAACATGGGTGTGTGTGAAACCAATTAGTCACCCTTAATTAAAGGCTGACATTGAACTGCAAACTGTAAATGACGGGGCCCTTTCCCAATGTTTCAAGAGGTACTGTTTGTCATACATGACTTTTGGTGCCAAATATGCTGCCAATTTAGAGGAACAGTCAGTTCCATTTCCCATTGGTCTGTTAGTGGATCTGACATCATAGTGATGTAACCTGAGTTTGGTCATCAAAGAAAGACAAACACATTGTTTGTATTGTATTAGGATATAATATCCAATTTAGAGAAAAACCTCTAACCTTTCCCCATCTACTCTGTGCCTGGGGGCTCTCAGAGCTACAGTATAGCCTACTATGCAATTAACTGGCTTCCCTTCATGCTCCGCGAAGAAGCTGTGCTTTAGCATTAATATAGGCTACAATTTGTGGTCAGTTAGAACAGTAATGAGAGCTCACTGATGTCAAATTTCATGACTTTCTGTACACAAACAATATGCTCCAATGAACATGAACTAGATTGTCTTAGCCGCAGTCTTGGCAGGGTGTGATGGCCGAGGAGGGGAATATGAGGTCGACTGTAGTGTATAGAGGGGAATATGTGGATGACTGTAGTGTATAGAGGGGAATATGTGGATGACTGTAGTGTATAGAGGGGAATATGTGGATGACTGTAGTGTATAGAGGGGAATATGAAGAGTGTGAGGGGGATATGTGGATGACTGTAGTGTATATGAGGAGTGTGAGGGGGATATGTGGATGACTGTAGTGTATATGAGGAGTGTGAGGGGGATATGTGGATGACTGTAGTGTGTAGGGGGGATATGAGGACGACTGTAGATAATAGGGAGGGATATGAGGATGGATGTAGTGTATAGAGCATCGCCCACACCGTTGCAGTCAAGGGCACCTTTGCCAACTGAAGAGGCATCTTGATGGCAATTCAATTCAGTTCAATTTTATTTGTATTTATTTGAGTTTAAGATCTAATCACATTTTTTATGTAGCCTATAGGTTTTTTAGGCTAACCCAGCTTTATTTTTATTTGAAAGCTCACAAAACAGGGAAAGCACCCGGGCCAGACCGCATTCCTGAAGGGCTGCTGAGATGCTGGGCTGAACAGCTGTCCAATAACTGTTGTCTTTTAAGTCCCAAGCACAATCAAAAGCAACAGTGTGTTTTAAAAAGATCAACCAATCATCCCAATAACAAATAACAGCACACCCACAGATACATGCAGGTACTGTTGTGGTTTTTAACAGAATATTGGTGATATTCAGTTTACGTCAGATAACAGAAATTGACCAAACTGATTGATGTCAAACGAAATGAGGAGTTTAACTCAAGTTTAACTCATTTCAACCCAATACATTGTATAACAGTGAGACAAAATACCTTTTCACCATGGATCAAGTGGTGTTGCATTTAAACTACATAAAAAGACATTCAAAACAGGGCAACATAATTAGTGCACGGAGGTGGTAACAAAGTGCAATGACTAGGGCATAAATACTACAGCAGTGGCTATAATCATTTAAGACGAGGTAGTGAGGTGGCTGTAGAATGTAATAAAAAAGTGGCAGCAGAGAAAAATAGTCCCTGCAAATAACTGTGTTCATTGGAGTTTATGATGAACTGAATATGTCATCAGAAATGGTTAATTTTAAGAAAGAAAGCTTTGACAGTTTTACATGCATGTTTATGTCCAGTTTGACCAGCTGAACTTGCGAGATTGACCATCTTAAGGTGAATTTCCACTTGGTTTGTGATGGCTGAGCCAGGCTCGTGCAACCTAGTGCTTCCATTCAATTTATCATTTGACTTCACCACTAGTCAGGGTTCTTTCTGTAAGCTTAGGCTAGCACCAGCTCTGAGCTGTGCAGGCCAATCAGGGAACAGAGCGAAGGTAGTGACTTCCTGCCTCGCTGTCTTCACTGTCTACAAAGTTACCTGACATGGAAGGCATTAAGACACAGGCTAAAAACTACGTTTCAGATTAGATAGCTAATTAGAACGGTCTTTTTGTTTATTTAATTGTTCAGGCACCCTTGCCAAGATATAGACAGGCAACTAGATACGACCATATAATGTTGGGCGTTGTAGTCCGCATGAAGGATGCATGGATTACGCCTTCAAAATTGGGCAAAACGACCTTCGCAGGCATTATTTTTTATGCATTTATTCGATTTGGACATACCTTGATGCCTTGCTGCCACAAAACACTTCTTTCGAAGGCAGCCTTTTTTCTAGCCTATGCCTAGAAAACTGAGTTTACTGTTCATCAGAGCCGGAGACAAAACATAAATGCCTATTCACGCTCAAAAAAGCCACACAGAAGATCTGAGATAATTCTGTATTCCGCATCTGCTCTCTCCTGAGTCTTTCATTCCATTAATTCAGCTAAACACTCTCAATCCAGAGAAGGGAATTGAGCAAATAGAGTGCCGGCCGGCAGACATAATGGATAATAGCAGTCTTTAGAGAGGGGGAGACAGAAGGAAACAGTGAAATGGCTGCCATGTCTGAATAGTAAGAGAAGCCAGATGAAGATCAAAGCAAGGAGCTTTAACAACCTGACTGCTTCCTTTGCCTCAAGTAAAGAGCTTGTAAACAGGAAGGCAATTGTGATTTGGGTGCAGCATTAAACCAATAATAAGCTAATGAGACAGTAGTGCGCGGCTAAATACACACAGGACCACGCAGAGCTGAGCATGATCTCTAGCCATCAGGGAAATAAGGCAGATACAGAACCCATCTCATGGGTTTCTTTTACAATCTAAATAGCATTGGAGCAAAAATGCAGTAGCTATCATCTTCTGGTTGGTTATCATTTGTACCAAACATATTAGTTAAGTGTTAACCATACTGATGCTCTGAATATTAATTTAAAATAAAATAATAATAATAATACCTGCTCAACTCTGATGTCATACTCCCCTTGAACCTTCTTTCCTCTGAAGACTTTTGCCCTGTAAAAGAAGAAAACATGCCCTGTAAAACATCTTTTAATGAAGCGGAACTCTCTCGTAATTGTATTGTTGTCTACAGTTCAACTACAACAATGACAAGAACTAGGGCTGTTTTCAAGGTAGGCCTATCAGTATTGCACCATATTCAAAACAAAGTAGTCTGTGCCTACTGGTAGTAGCCTATTACATATGTTAATACACAATATCAAAAGGCACATGGTCCAATTTACCTAAAAAATAAACACCCCCAACAAAAAATATAGGTTATAGCCACAAGACATAGTCAAAAGGTCTTGCTGCTGCTAACTGCAAAGTGAGGTGACATTAAACAAACAATCTTCTGCTCTGGACCAGCTAACTTCAATCAACCAACCAGTCATTTTGCCTGTGAGAAACAAACCTCCAATATTCCTCCAAAATTCTATTCAAAGAATCCATTCCATTTTAAATTCCATTGATTGAACAAAATATCTGGTTAAATCATTCCAGCTAAACACTTTAGCTTTCCTGCTAAGATGAATAGTTAGCTAAATATAGGTTATCTGAACAGCACTCCCATAGATACAGACAAGCCTTACTTTCACATCTGCTGGAGCAAAAACAATGAGGTGTGATGAAAGACATATGCTAGCTGAAAAGGCATATGGTAGAGAGAAAAATGCAGAGCACAGATGCCAAGCTTTGCCTCAGTGTGATACATTGTGTCATACTGTGTCAAATATGGACCAGTCCCAAGCAGGGCCTTTGAGTAGGAGGAAGAATCCCTCTTCATCAGAGATCAAATATCCTGACACTCACAGATCAAGTTGAGGAGAGTTGGCAGGTTCCTCTTTCTAGCATACATCTATATCAGACCTCTGAGTGGCAGCAGTGGCCCTGACACATCTATTGACTTACATGGACTCCCCATCTTACAACAGAAGTTTCACACATGACTGATTGTTGTGATGTGTTGTGCTGCCATCTTGTGGGGAAAGAACACTCACAGAGGAAGTGACATCAGATATATAGGAAGCAAGCTTGAAGTATTTTTTATACAACATCTGCCTTCTCAACAGCTATCCTTCATCATTACAAGATTGAAGATTTTCTAAATAGTACCAGATGTATTACCTTTGGCAAGGAGGTTATGTTTTCAACATGTTGCTTTGTTTGTTTGAGTGCAAATAACTCAAAAAGTTCTGGATGGGTTTTGATGAAATTTTCAGACAACATGGGGTTCAGGACAAGGCATGATTAGATTTTGGAGGTGATCCTGAACATCAGGAATTTGTATTGCAACATTGACCCTACTGCCTTGACGGAGGTCTTTAATAGGATACCTGATTGGTTGGTGAGCAGTTACAGAGAATACATTTCAAGTATTTAACTAATGTAATTTTCATTGATAATATCCCTATAATATTGCTGTCTTTACGTTCATGAGTTTCACAACTGGAATACTATTTTGTTTTTATAGAAGTCTATATTCTACCTTAATCCTTTCTAAAAGTATTAGTGATGCAGTTCATCTGTCTCAATGACACTAATAAGATGCTACCTCAATTTTCCTCTAATGTTTTTATTTACATTCATTGCCCATTTGAATGTAGATGCATGGCAGTGTGTGTTTGTGTGTGTTTTAGAAGCCAGTATGGAGAGGGGCTCTGGTGCTCTGCCTGACGACCTTTGACCTCCACTGGCTTAGTGGACGAGTCCTGAGGAGAGCACTGGAGGGGCTTGATGGGGTCAGACTGACATGACACAGCTGGCTCATTGGGAAGCAGCCAACTGTAGAGGTTTGGACACACACACACACACACACACACACACACACACACACACACACACACACACAGTGATTCGCAGACAGCCCTAATAAAGCTCACTGACCCACTCTACAGCCAAGAAGCTCTCATTAGAGTCCATCCTTACAGAGTCTCTGGTGTAATGCTGCCATGCCTGACCTGTAGTCTACCGCCCTGACACATGTTTTTTTCTGATTCATCCTGAGTGGTAGGGCTGGGGCTAGGACACACACACACACACACACACTGATGGTGCATCAGGTGCACAGCAAACAACAAATGCAAGGGAATAATGTGGAATTTTCACATGTGACCTTGCTTTTTTCCCCTAATGAATTGTCATGTGATATATGTGCTATAAATACAGTATGTGAATCATGCCTGAGGAAGAATAGGGGCTTGAAATGTTGGAAATAATATATATATAAAATCTTACATGGAGCTAGGGTTTTCACTGTGTGAACAGCTTTAATACATTTTATGTATTTCTGTGATCTTGCACCCATACAAGTTTAGTAAGGTTTTTTTTTCATTGATAGGAAAATGTTTTTAGTGTGCGGACAACCCTCATTTTTATTTGAATCAGAAAATGATCAACACCAATTCGATTACAATGTAAATTCTGGTTTCTACAATCAATAGCCAATATTTGCAATACAAGTTTGAGCCATTTGACCACTTACAGGGTTGTAAGGTTCTGTAGCTACAGTATGTGGCTTCTGGTCTGTGTTACGCAACACATGTGCATCTCATTTGGCACTGTCTGTTTCATACCCTCATACTCACTCTGACCAGCCCACTGCCATTATGCTACTGCCACCACCGTGAATGTGTGTACACACGCACGCACACACACACACACACACACACACACACACACACACACACACACACACTTGAAGACTGGCTGACAGAGAACTGCGTTGCAGTTGAAGTATCAAACACAGAGCACCGGTGGGGTAGATAAGAGATGGTTTATGACAGTGGCTGGTTTTACACAAATTGAGTCCACCCCAGTACACCACACAGTACCCTTAATAGAATCCCTGTCCTTCAGCATAAGAAGGAAGGAGATGAGGAAGGAGAATACTGTAAGTACTAAGTGAGTGCTCTAGTCAGTGTCACTGTCTCTGTGCTACACATCTCATGAGTCACGGTGGCTCAGCGGAAATGCTAACTGGCTGAAGACAAGTGAAAGAAATAATCAAATATATGGCACAGTACAAATGTTCATGAAACCAGTGCAAATAACATTTCCTGGCCTTGGGAGTTAATGGGAGGAAAATCTTGTGCAACCTACATTGGTGTTACTGGAAAGACTCACACCATTTCGGACACTCTCAAAGAGAAAACTTTCTGTTTTGCCCTACACTGGGGCGGCATTGCCATCTTGTAAGTGCTGTTACTGTGTGAGGGATCTGCAGGGGGAGCTGAAAGCCTTTATACACCTCGTAATGAGCTATTTAACCAAAGTGATTAAGACACTGGTGAAGTAACCTTAAAACAGAAAAAAAAAAAAAAATTCGTTCCCTTTAAAATACCATTGTTAATTCTGTTTGATGACAATTAAAAAACAATTCAAACGTTTCAACTTGGAATAAGTGGAAAGGTTTGTCATTGAGATGATCGAAGTGAATGACTACCTAATTCCTTCAGATCATGCCATAATTTCCTCCCAAATGTTTAGTGTCGTCCCCCCCTGGTCAATCAAGTCAGGGCAATCTGGTTAGTAAAGATACAACCTGAAATGTTAGTGGAAGCCAAAGGGTCACCTTGAATATGTTCTAATTACTTGATTGCTGTTATTAGTGCCCCTGTAGTGTTAAACTGGTTAATCAAACCAATACTCGTGGGAGCTATCACTCACAAAGCAGGTCCGGGCCCTCACTCTTTATCTTGAATGGAAACTGATGGCATATATAAGATGGCAGTTCATACACTTAGTTACACAGCTGATGATAATCCATTTGAGTTTAGTCCACATAATCCCAACAAGTGGGGTACAAGTTAACCACCAGGTAGCATTGTACATTATCAGCCTTGAACATAAATGTTAGTTGAAGGCAAAGCTGTAGACTTCAGTGTTGATAATCAATGAAGTGTACACCCATAAGGCAGCCTCATTCAGCAAGGACGAGGCTCATAACATCACTATGAGTCCCATGTGTAATGTTGTATTACTCCGCAAAGGGATGATACTGCAGCGGTATTTCCCTCTCAGGAGCTGCTGTAGTGTCCTTTGATAAGGTCACTGAGACCGCAAGTACTTAACCGAAGCTTGTCTGGTCTACTTACAGTATGGGGGAGTGTGTTTAAAACATTCCCCATGCACTGCAGGCTACTAATTGCTTTTACACACAGAGATTAGATCATGACTTGACTAATCAGTACAGCAGCCCTGCCATGAGCACAGCTATTGAGACACGATCACGAAATACAGTTTGTGTTGCATGGTTACACTGGTGCTTCGGGTTATCACAACAGCAGAGATATTACAAAGATACAACTACTTCAATTTGTCTGAGGATTTGAAGTACAGTCCATTAGCATTTAAAATACTTTTTTGTTCTGTGAGAGGGTGTGTCTTTGTTAGAATACATTAAAACTCCCATTACCAAAATGTCTCAAAAATAATTTCCAGCCTGTAATATAAGGCTTAGCTAAGTGGAATGCTAGGGCTAGTGTCCCAGGATTCTCATTAGAGGCAATCACTGAAGCCTGGCAGCTCAGAGGCAAAAAAGGCTACCACACACCACACACACACCACACACACACACACACACACCACCGCCCCATGCAGATGACACAGCACAGGTGCTGAATGGGGTAAAAAACAGCAAAACTGTTAGTCTCACCTTCATCACTTTCTAGCCGTGTTGTTTTTGCCTTAAGCAAGCGGTGATGGTCTGCTGAAAATCGGCCCAACACTAGCCACCCACTATTAAACTCTGTCTCTTTATTGTAGTTTGCTGTATGTTTTATGACAGATCATCCCATGCACCCCCCCCCCCCCCCCAACACACACACACACACCCTTGCATCCTAATTAGTGGGACATACTGTAGTGTATAGCACACACATCTAAGGCAGCAGAGCCTGCTACTAGAGATGAAGGGGTTTTTAATAAGCATCCTGCCTTTGATGGTGGAATTGTGACAGGTGCATGTGCTGTCCTGTGCTTGCATGAACATGTGACAGAGAGAGCTTCTCCCAACCAGCGTGCAGTGAGGGAAGCAGAGACATCACTTTAGTTACATTTAGAATCATAACAACACATAGGCTCATTGGATTGGGTGACTCACCAGGGCTAGAATTGTGTTGAAGATTATTCTTGGTTTCTTTTTACACATAAAGCTTTGTTTTTAATTATGCTATTAAAATATAGATAACACAACAAAAACTGATATTGCATAATTCAAACAAGGTATCAAACATGACACACAAAAATAAAATACCTAAACATTTTAATATGCATGTGAATGAGGTGATGATTTGATTTTTGAAAAGACAAAATAAGAAAATACATGAATTAGCAAGACCTAACATGCTACCATGAAGACGATGTCTGTACTATTCACACAGGGCTGCATGTTCTCCAAGCAGTAGCTGTAATTGGACTCCAGCTTACTGATGTGAGCTTGATCACCATATTGATCAGAGCACTCCTGATACTCCTCCTGCCCCCTGCCTGCCTGCCTGCCGCCAACATGGCTACTTATGTGGCGTTTGGAACAGACAACAATTTTCTCTTCTTTCAATCAATGCAGAGCAGAATAGAGGGAGAAGCTAATCAGACTTCTAAAGAATCTAGCCAGTTTGAAATAGGGTCCAATCAATACGCCAGGCATTGTAAGTCTTTTTAATAAAATGCAGAAACTTGTTGTGTGAAAAGAGTGATAGAGATGGTATTAAATTATATACATCATGTACATATAGTACACACTAAAGGTTATGCATAGGTTGCAGCAGACATATGTGCTCTATGTTACAGCCTTGTTCAAAATATAGATACAAAACATTTGCTTTTCACGAACTTTGAAATGCAGAAAACATACAGTAGGCTACTCAACATACAACATACTTGTGTGGTAAAGTAATGCTTTACAATTATAATGAAAAAAAAAACTTTGTCAATGATGATATTCCCTGACTAATCCAAAAATAATGTTGTTTTACCTGTTCTGTTTCACTGAAGAGCTCTGCACAACAATCTCTTGCCTACCAACATTTTTCCTCAATCTGTTCAGCTGAAGTGAAAACACAGGCCTGATTAACAGCCCAAATAGTTACACTGCACACCATACACCTTGTGTTACCAGCAAAAAACCAGAGTGCAGATTTTGAAATCTGTACCTGTAGGTTTTGGAGCAATTTCTAGGCCAATAAATGTCTTCACATGAAGCTGCCCTCCAGACATAATCACACTTACAATACCTCTACTAAACGTCAGCAACACTTAAACATTCTCACAGAACACAGAGCTGAACATACAGTGTCTGCCTCCTCAAATTGCTTTCATGCTCTTCAGTTAGTGCTGCAGTTCATTCTTGCTAAGAAGGAAAGCCATTACAGAGTGATTGCAGCCAAATCCACACAGGGCTGTGAAGATAGGCTACCAGAGGGCTTTGCTAATGCTGGCTTTGGAGTGATAAAACCCAGCTAAATATCCAGATATGTTCACTGGTTTGGCACTTCAATCCCCTGACAGGCCATCTTAATGCCCAGAGTAAGCACACCAAGGTGATAGGCAACATGAATTATAGACACTGTGACAATCATAACAGTCTGTCTTAAAGCCAAACATTATATTATTACACTTACATTATGTATTAAGGAAGTTTAATACTTTCTGCAAGGTGGACATTATCAGGGATATCTCCCTTCTGAGTGTTGCATCACTCTGTCGGGATATATTCCATGATAATGACCACCTCACCAAACGTTATCCCTTACATAGGCTAATGCTTTATAACTGCAGCCATGAGAATGTAAGAGTTATAAATGTATACATATATATATTATATTTGTTAGAATGAATGTGTTGATGAATACTGGGTTCATAGAAAGTGTTACCAAATTTTTGCATTCGTTGTGTCAACCAGACGAGAGGAAAAGCAAGAGGTGAGAGGGAGAAGCAGAAGGAGAGAGAGAGAGAGAGAGAGAGAGAGAGAGAGAGAGAGAGAGAGAGAGAGAGAGAGCAAGTGACACATACAATAGCAGCTCAGCCAAGTGTGATGCTATCTTTATCTAGTCTTCCACACCTCTCACACGCTCAACAAGATCCTATCGGCTGGGAAAATAGCTCTTCATCTCACTGATGAAATCTGACAAAATCCCATTTGCATTTTCCCTCCTTAAACTCCCTGGCACACAAAGACAGATGCTTTGCCATTTTCATCAGCGTGGAGGTGGTGGTGGCAGCAGACAGCATATTTCCCACCAATTAAACACTGGGAGGGGCTGAAGTCTCAATGTTCATTTTACTTCCTGTGCACCGAGGAATAACTTCATTCCATGCTCCGAATGAGGATCTTGGAGAAGCTTTCCAGAGGTAAACAGTATACACATGTAGGGGTATTACACATGATCTCAGATCACTAGGCCAAGAAGACAAATTCTGCTTTTGTTTTTTGCCTCTTTCAGTATAATAACATTATCTTGTATTAGAGTCTATCCACTAGGCCTAGACTAAGCTTTAAAAAAATGTGCAAAGATTGTGGACTAATGTTTTTATAACACTTTTGAATCAGCCTAGCACAGAGGCAAGGGAAGAATGGCTGCATAGCCTGAGAAAACCCATTTTGGTTTGTAAACAATTAGATTTCACTCTGCAACTCTGTAGATCTATTAGCACTCCTTGATAATTATGCCAGAAAGGGAACAGGCATACAGTTCAATTGGCTTAGAGATGGATGATCTAAGAAGTTTTTAATAGGAAAAATACCGTATCATACCTTAATTAGACACATTTGAGCAACATGCTAACGTCAGAGATCTTAATGGACAAATCAGATTCAATGATCTATGCAAGACCTAAAAATGAGAGTGAGAATGGTTGGATGAGCTGGAGAAAAACTCAAGAAAATGTGTTATGTTTCTTCAAAACTGTATGCCAGATGGCTACCGTACCACCTAGTTTATTTTCAGTTGAAAACAGCCTGCTGTTCTTAGTTGCTCAATTTACTCATGTAAATGAAAAACAAAAAACAAAAAAACAAATGCTTACATGCCAAACTCCTCTTGTTAAGGGTTTGTGTGGTGTGGTGAGGCTTGCTGGCTCACACCCATCCTGGTCCCTGTGAGCTCACCACCACAGACAACAATTCTATTTCCAGGAGAGTAATGTAGGAGCTGCCACTGATGCCCTCTCAGTAGGCTCGGGAGATTTGTCAAGCAAACCCACTTACTATGGCACGCAGAGAGAAACTCTCAGTCACTCTGTGGTATTGGCCATAACATCCTCTCTCTCTCTCTCTCTCTCTCTCTCTCTCTCTCTCTCTCTCTCTCTCTCTCTCTCACTCACACACACACACACACACACACACACACACACACACTATGCAATTTTAAGTGTAGCCTATTTGTTTTGTATAGACCTGACTGCAACTACAAAATATTCAAGGCACATGCCTATTTTAATTGTTCGTTTTTAGAAGGGGTGTTACAGCAGAGAACTTGAGCAGTCCTGTTATAATGTAAACATACAGTCCACCCTATGATTAAATATATAGCTCATGTTTGAGTGTGAGTACAGTAAATTACTGTCATTCACACCCATCAGTCATCTATAAATCTGAGATCCTTATCATTTCCATGAGTCATAAATCAGAGGCTATGAAATATTTCTAGTCATTTTGCTATAGCACCAGATTATTATTGGCAGTCTCTGTCAGAACAGAAGACCCAGAAGACCGTTTTCGCTGTCATTTCCAGGCTGATCAGCACATCAGTTTTTGGAGTATTATCAATTAACTGATTTCTACATTTCTAGGCACTACAAAAGTGCTTGTTTTTCAGCATTTGATCTCCCAACACCTTCATGTCAGATGGATAGGGGATTATAGATAAGCACAATAATGGTGAAACTGGACAGGGAGGCCCAACTGTCTGGCCCATAATAAATCACTGGCCTGTGTGAGAGTGTGAGACTGCATCGCATCCATACAGGCAGTGATCCAGAGTGCAGAAACAAGTGCAGGTACAGCAGAATGTAAAGTTGTTGAAACACCAAATAAAGGTCAGACTAATCAACACTAGCAATTAGCAAGGCCAGTAAGCACTACTGCTACATGCTCTGTTCTCTGGCTAACTGATACTGCAGGCCCCAGTCTGTTTCGTTTGATGGACTAGAGTATTGATGGCTGATCTGGAGTCAGTGGACCCAAGGCAATCTCAGAGGCACGCTTAGGTCATCTGAGGGCTGGCTTGGCTCTCAAAGGCAGGAAAAGTTGATCACTACACAGATCTAATTACAGCCTCCAGCCCTCAGTTGCATAGAGGGCACGTGACCTAACCCAATCTTAAGTTGAATTAAATCACAGCCTCATCCCATTTATCAGACTTGTTTGACAATGCACCTCTGTATATTTAACCCTTCCTCAACCATTTTAGGAGTGAAGACTGAAGACAGATTCCTGTATGCGCTTTACATGAATGTCCGTCATACAATCTACAAGCACAAATTCACCCAGCTAGGCGGTAAGTTGCTATCTGTACAGTTACTAAGTTTTCAATGCCTGGTTTAAAATGTTGGAACTGTCATTATCCTATCAATGAAGTGTGGGACTGTTTTGAACCATTCTGTGGTTTAAAACAGCAATTTGGACACTAACACCTAGCTGGGTGCCCCCAGAAGCTACAACTAGCAAGCGGTCTTCTCCAGCCTGCACAAACATATCAAAATTCCTTATCTAAAACACTCCTTATCACACTGGATTTCTCCTTTAATATTAAAGGCTTCATTTAGCCTATAAATGTAGATGTCCCCCGGTGTAGCTAATTGTTTAGCTCAGCCAGTACATCTAGCTATGAACCAGGGAATTTCTATGCCTGAACCCTCAGTAGTGGGGGACCAATCACAACGCTCTCTCAACGCTGTGTTGAGTCATTGGGCGGGCTTAACGGTTGTAATGTTTTGCCCATCAGTTGTTATGCTCATCGTATTATACAGTATGTGTTCAATAGGAATTTTCTATTTGAGGATATTTCAGGACGAAGCTCCTTTCTTTGTTAAATTACTGTTACCAAGATTCTTGGTCTCTCAATGCTACCCCAAATCTCAATCACTCTGGCCTCCTTCCAAAGGTCAAATGAAGTGAAGGGATCAAATGTGGCAGAAGCTTGCATGAGACATGCTACTATGGCTATTTGGCTGTGGCAGGCCATTAAAGTAAGCAGTCCAGAGGAGATGTGGCCCCAACGTCAGTGTAAAGGGATGGACGGGAGATGGTAGGAAACCAGTCCACAGTAGGATTGCAATAGAGACTTAATTTCAGGAATTTGTCAACATTCCCATGAATTCCCATGGAAAATTTCCACACTTAAAACTTTTAGGAATTTTGCAACCCTAGTCCACAGCTCAGTAAAAGTCTGCTCTAATATACAGAGAAGCAAACAACTCCACTCTTCTACAGCCTTCCTTCAGGGGAACATTTACCAACTGCTAAGGCAGCTGCACTACAGTGGCCACAGTAAAAGTCAATTACTTGGAAACCCAGTCTCTTGACTTCTTTTAAACACACTAATAAAATACAAAATGTTGTTTGAAGTTTGTCGATATACATTAAAAAAAGCTGTGAGGGCAGTTACAGCATGTGAGACTTATAATGTGGTGACTGCCAATGGAGTATAAAATCAAAGCACTGCATTTGTTAGATAATGAATGATGAATATCTGTGTCCTGCTGGATGCCCATCCCAGCTGTGGAGTTGTAGTCATGAAATATTAAGAGACTTCACATTTAAATTCTGCTTCCAGTGGTAAGAGATCTGCCCTCCTGTGTTTTTAGGGTTGAGCATTATGCCACATGATGTAATCTGCTCCACAGAAACTAAACACAGTGGAAGTGGAATTGTTGATCTTCTTGTATGCTCTTGGAAGAAGTTTTTTTTTATATTATTATTTCTTTTTTAAGCATTACGGAGAACAGAGGAATACTTTTTTTTTTGGAAAGGACAGATTAATCAAATACAACACGTGTTCTGTATGTGTTTGGGGCTGTCTGCTGTAGCATGTGTGAAAATGGGCCTGGAGGTTTGAGCATTAGGGTTGAAAGAAGCCACATCAGCGTGTTGTAGTATTAACTGCTGAAGGTCTGGTTGCTACTTTACTGCAGTGGGCCATAAATCATCTAGAGGGAAATGACTGAGGTTTGCAGAAATGTCACAATTTATTTTGCTCTAAAGCAGAATTTAGCAATGCGTCATCTCCCCTCTCCCATCCTGTCATTTCAGACACATACCCAACACACGCTCTCTCTCTCTCTCTCTCTCTCTCTCTCTCTCTCTCTCTCTCTCTCTCTCTCTCTCTCTCTCACACACACACACACACACACACACACACACACACACACACACACACACACACAGGAAAGTTTGCCACATGTCAGTTGTACTCCAAGTGTTTCAGTGACAATTGTGTTGTGTCTTACTGGCTGCTTCTCCGCCCTCTGCCACAGCATACTGATTTTAGATGCCTACTGACTTTAATGAGCCTCTGGTTTGGTGCAGTCCAGCTGTGTGAGCCCAGTGCAGGAGCTAATGCTACTGCTAATGTTACAGTGGGCCTGTAGCTGAACGCAGATCAGATATCTGACTTTTCACCTCTAATGCTCCTGAAGGGAGAATTAGTTGCATTCTAAGATTTATTAATACTTTACTAATAGTTTGCAAATCAGGATGGCATGCTGCCTCTTCCCATAATTTTGAAGGTCATCCAATCTGCAAGAGGAACTTTTGCCAACGTCCTGAATGTTTATATCTGGGATTCATGCCAATATGAATTTAGAAAATTAGTGGGCACTTATTTTCATTACTAAACTCTAAGCCAAAGAAATGATGGACACAAACTGAGCTGATAAATATTCTATGGTGCTGACATATAGGCTACAGAGCCCTCAGCTCCATCCAGACATTACTTGGAGACCTTCTTTGCACCAGGATATTACAGTATATGAAATAAGAAGTCTGATGACGGTTCTCATCTTTTATCAATCATGGTCTTCATCCAGTAAATAAAGAAAATGTCATTACTAATCTATAATGTTGTGTGAGCTCCCTTATTTATTTACTTATTTTGGCCATTCAGTGTGGAGTCTCTTCTGCATGGTCTTAGAGCCGGGTCTCAAGGGGCCTGTTTGATTTACTGTGGGTCAGTGATGGCCACAACTCTTCGTTTGGGCAGTCGGCTGGTAGTGTAACAGAGGCCAACTAGCCTGGGCTATCTGGCGGCAGTACGTAGGAAATCCTAGCAAAACTAGCCATAAAACGCTTCTAACCACTGAGTTGAAAGGCCAGGCATCTCAGTTCAGTGATAAGAGCTGTTGTCTCCCATGCCATGGGTTTGTTGTCATTTGTTTTGCCCATTCCCTTATTTGTACAGGTCTGCCAATTGTAGCCTTATTGTGGTAGGGAGCTGTTGAATCTTTTCCAGGGTAATGAATGACTCAGACATTTGGGCCCTGTGTCAACACCTCTCTCGTGCCCCAGTGAAGCAGGAAATTGATTATTTCTTCAAATTTTCAAACAGTATGGCTAACTTCAAGCTGGTGAAATATTTGTAGGGTTATAATTTACAGTACATTTCTTATATTGACATTGCTGTGTTTACTTTGAATCTACACAATGGATTGCCTTTCTTGTAAGCCTTTTTAATTATGTATTGGAAGGCACTCTTATCAAGTGTATAAGATGACAACTCTGCACATAGTTTGCTCAGCTCAGAGGACTGAAGGCATGAAGGGCGACTGAATGAATGTTATCTTCAATTATGCATAGTGTGCTTTGTCCAAACTGCAGTGCAGTTCTAGAGTGAGCGCTTACTGGCAACAGCACTCAGACCTTTTCTGAGCCAGTTCAGACCAATTGTGCCTCTGAGAGATGAAAGCTACGGCATATCAGGGTCAGATCCGCACGACCACTATAGAAAACATCGCAGAAGGATGTTAGAGCGCAAGCATCTCAGGCTGGAGTTATGAAAGGAATGCAGGAACCTGTAAGAACTTTAAATGTTGGCCTTCATGCTGTATTTGCAATCTTTTTACTGTATAACTATATGTGTAAAAGACCAGAGAGAGAGAGAGAGAGAGAGAGAGCAAAAGGTTAACATTAACATGGTGCTAGATGAAGCACCATCTCCAATCTCGATGACAGCATTTGCGGTACATGAAGCACACATGAAAATCTCACATGCAGAATCCACTTTCAGCAATGTGTGACACATGTTTTAGTGTTTTGGGGTTGGCATGTGATGCCAAGGTTGGCCCCTCACACTGAGAGAGGTCCCACTGGCCAGCAGCATACTACTGAGGGACATGAGGCAGCGTGTGTGTGTGTGTGTGTGTGGGCGTCCAAATGACCTCAGCATCCTGTCCCAATGGTCCATACGGAGGCCCAGCGGGTCTCAAAGCCTAAGGCTCCAACGGAGAGGGAAATATACCTCATTAGTCATCCAGACCTCCCTCTGTTCCATCTAGACAGATAGGGAGGAGAGGAGAGGAGAGGAGCCCGGCTAATGTGCATTTGCCAGGCAGGACTCAGGGAGGATGTCCATGGATCGTGACTGCTACTGCCTCACCTAATGTCTCCGCTAACTCATCTCTCTTAGCTCTTTTGCATAACCTGCGTCAGCTTTGTTCACAGTTGGCAACAATTCACCCACTTTTTGCTTTTTCTCACTTTCTGTTTATCTCATGTATTTTTCATCACACATTTCCTATTGTGTTTGACCACGTGTTTTTCTTTCTCAATTCATTTCATTTTCTGTCTTCACTAACCGCCCCCACCCCCCCTCCTCTCTCTCTTGTGCTCAGGGGCCGTTTGCTCAGACGCAGTCCCCACGTGTGCCCTGTCATCACTCTCTCTGTCTGCATGTGCCACTGCAGCGCACACGCACGCACACACACACACACACACACAGTATTTGGCAGTCCCAGTGGTGCCCTGCTTCAGTCTGCGTCACTGTCTGCGATAAGCTGAGCTTCACGTCATACGATAGCGTCACAGCTGATAGCTAACAAAATTACCTTAAGCATAATCAGGAAATAAAGTGTGTCCTAGTGTTGGAGAGAAATGAAGCCCAGGATTTGACACAATATCCCTCTATACAGTACTTTATATATTCCTCTTTTTTATTTTCAATTTTTGTTGTTGTTGTTGTTAGAAATCTCTGGCTGTGGAACACATCAACTGACGTTAACAGCAAGCGACATTACTGAGTCTAAAATGACTGCATCCAATTTTAGCCTGATCTAACACCCACAGCAGGTGACTGGTCTCCAATATGGAGGCCTCATCCCCTCTAATGTCTCGGTGTCTACGAGGCTACAGAGGTGAATGTCATAGAACATTGTTTTCACGTTGGCCACTGGCATGTGTGAAGCTCTCTCTCACCCACATGGGCGACCTTAATCACAAAGTGTCTCCAGGCACCCGTGGGAGCTGCCCTCCTGACTCAGGGAGCTCTTCCATGATATATTCCCTCTGACAGGGGACACACACATCTTGTAGTTCATATTTTTCACAGGCAGCACAATTGGACCTGGAATGAGTTGAGAGATTTCGGTCTGCGTTTGATGTGAGATGGACAAGGATGCTTTTGAACTAGTGCCTCTTGTCAGAACATATTGACTTGCTTGGCGAGAGGGTGAGTTCATATATTTATGTGTGTGCGTGTGGGTGTTTGTGTGTGTGTGTGTGTGTGTGTGTGTGTGTGTGCGCGCACAGAGACAGTCTGAAACACTGATGAATGACTACACACCACACTGCCTTTAAGCATGTGACGGTGCCCCCACCCACCCACGCTGACTTATCTACTGGGTGCAGTAAATGCTAGGGGGAGGAGACTGTGCCCTGTCCTTCCCATAGTGCTCTGCTTCATCAGCTGCCTGTCATCAATGCAGTGCTCTTCCATTAGAAAGCACTCATGACAGTTCTGTTTGGTAGCAGTGGAGAACGTGAGCACAAGGCCTTATTACTAAACATCCTATTCACATTACAGCGCTAAACACATATGACTGATTACTTTCCCATTACTATGCTAAACAAAAAGAAGTGATTCATAGACAGATGAGGTGACAATGACCATGTGTGGGTGCAGAATATATAGCTCTGCGCGATACTTAGTACGTTACAGTAGGTCAATAATTAATAGTGAGGTTTCTTATGAAAGGAAAGTTTAATTCATTGCAGAGATAGATATTGACATCATCAGTTGAAAATATTGTAGAACAACAGTAGAAAGCTTCCAGTCTTCCTGTCCTATATTGACATCTCTTGCCATGTGTACAATTCTATCAGGTACTCCTTTAAAATGTCAATACTGATTTTGAATTCAAAATCCCTCCCTGTAGTAGTGTATAGTCAATAGTGTTTGTCCTTTAGAAGGTACACTTCTGTTAACTTCTGCATGGACACGGCATGCACCGAACAATAAGGAAGGTTGGAGGCAACCAGATGTTTGAACCCATGAGATATCAGCACAATATCAACACCTGAAGGGTGAGAAATGTTTAAGATTCCAGATAGGCTTTAATTTGTATAATTTCTTTCATCAAAGTACATCTACAATGTCTGAACTTTGCATTGCTTTTCCTCCCCACTAAAGCCTAAATCTCCTCCTCCGTAGTCATTTGGGTTGAAAACAGCGATGCTGGAGATTGAGTGTGTGCTTGTATTGAGTGTGTGCTCTGCTGTGCTGTGCTGTGCTGTGGGTCAAATGAGAGTCTTCTCCCTAATAGAGCTGCAGAGCTTGATCAATGCAGCGTGAACAACAAACATCATTCTTCTCTCCAGCACAGCGCCTGCAGACATACACCACACATACTGACAAAGACAACTTCTCCACCTAATGACCACAGTCTCAGGGATGCCATGGGAAGATTCACAGGTAAACCAGCTCTTAGAGAGGGGGAGAAAGAGACAGAATGCTTTTCACTAGTCTAGACATCTATGCATAGGCTAGCGGCAGCAAATAGTTTTGCTCAGCCAATACATTTTAATGTTATAGCTTGTCAGGCTACCATTTCATTCAAATGAAGTAGAATATTTCCCCTGGCTGACTTAAGGAGATATTTCAGTAATCACCTGAGCCCCTGGGTTCAGCTACCTGCTGTGTTTCATTGCTATCATTCTATTGAGTTTCCATGAGCTCTAATGTAATTCATTAGTCCCTTTCACCGCTTGTTTGCCTTCTTCTCCACTCATTTCCATACATCATTAATCTGACCAGTGAGATCGAGCCAGCCAGTCAGGAGAGAGAATGCACCAGGAGGTCTGAAATAAAAGCATGTAGCGTGTCTCACTTGTTGTGCTTCCTGGTGCGCAACTGTGCTGTTTTAATGTGTGTGACCGACTCAGTATACCCATAGTTGTAGCAATGTTGTGGTTTTTATTTTGTGCTGCTGCATTTAGTCCAATTTAGAAGCGCAGGCGTAAAAAGGCTTTTGATATCGTCTGGTACGGGGCAATTACCCTTTGCTGAGAATGCTAAAGCCTTTCCCCCTCCAGTCAGATGTGGCTGGTTGTATCTCACCAAAATAATGACCATGCATCTGAAGTTAATAAGCCTGAATTTATGGAGCAGGCAAGCTGAAGATGCCACGGTCTGGCCGATGCAGGGGAGGAAGAAGCCAGCTGGAGTTTTCTTTTTGCCTCCCCACTGCAACTGTAAGGTTAATGGTTTGATTCGCTGTGTGTCCTCACACATTTCAGTGCAAACAAACAATCAAAAACAAACAGTAGAGGATGAAGCCTTATAGATCTGTTGGTGGAAGTTGATTTCTCTCTCTCTCTCTCTCTCTCTCTCTCTCTCTCTCTCTTTCTTTCTCTATCTCTCTCTCTGTGTGTGTGTGTGGAATATTGCCTTTTTTCTGTCCTTTTCAGTTTAGTGGCCACAGAGGAATCACTGGCATTTGAAATCACAGTTTTTGGAAACAATGAAAGGCATCTTTTAAAATGACTCTGATTTCAACCTGTGTCTCTTTTGAGAAGGGAGCGTAATGGTCCGAGTAAATTCAAGTTTCTTTGACTGCATTCTCTAAGCTGTGGTAACATTCCTGTCAGTCAGCTACCTATTCACAGACTTAAGCCACTCAATTTTACCAAGGAGCTATTTTTCTATTCCTCTAGTGTGTCGTTGGCCAAAGACTTGGTGTGGTCATAATGCAAGCACTGCTGCAACACTAAAAGCCTTTCATGGTGGGTTATTTGTCAGGAGTGACAAGCGCCAGCATGTCCGTGGGCATTGACATAGAGTCCTGTCCTTATAGAGGCTTAAATCTCCAGCTCCCCAAAGACACTGATGAAGTGGACTTTCAGACGCAAGGAGAAAGAATGGGATCCTCCCTCCTCAGTGGCTTTTTGTCGTTAGATTGTATACTGGGCACATTGAAAAGTGTTTGGTGGTCAATTTTTGAGTCAATTCAGAATTCCAGTGTGGCATGCAGACACCCACCTTGAGCTATTGTTTTTCAAAGTTAAAGCAACATTACAAAACTATTACACTTTAGGGAATTCCTCTAATTATGGCAACAACTCATTTTTGTATCTTGTCATGTCAAGGACACATTGGAAACATATTTGTTGTTCCTTGCAGCCATCCAGCATATGCTATAGTCTGGTGTTGTTGGTGCTGGGCTGCAGCACTCTACAGAGAAAATTAAAAAGCTCTCATTGTACAGTTCAGTCAGGACCACTTTAGACAAAATAGTTTATTGATATGCAATGAGTTATATTTGGCAGTATGGCTCTGTTCTGAGACCTCCCTACCCTTCCGTGTGCCAACACAGAAATCCTTAAGGCAGGGAGAGCAGCAAGAAGATCCCCCCACCCCCCCTTAAGGAATACAGAACAGAGCAAGCATCAATGACAACTACATTGAATAAGACAATAAGCAAGCAGGTGGTGATGGGGTGGAGGTGGGTAGCAAAGTGGCTTGCAATGGAGATGGCAGAAAGCAGCCATGATAGAGCAGCTTTAAAAGCAGGGTCTAATCACCTCTCAGCCAATGTTGAGTAGTCAGCTGATCGATCAGCTGAGCTGTCAGCTGATTACTCGGCTTGACTCCGTGGCCTGCCAGAACTACCGCTGTGCTCAATTTTTGCCCACTATATTGCCAAAAGACAATTGCCAATAAGGTTCATATTTTACATGCCTTTTAGGTATAGCTAGCATTCCACATAGACCAACATTGGAATAGTGTTGCTGAAAGACCATGATTGCATCCATAACAATCCATACATTACCTAAATGTATGCAAATTGGCATTGGCCTTTGAGTTAACCAAGCCATAAACAAACCAGTCAATGGCCAGTGTTTTGCCCCAGAGAGCAATAGCTACAAATCAATGCAAATAGATCTTACAACACAGCTGTCAGAACTGTCCTCTTGATGCTGGTGCTCTTTAGGACAATGGCTCAACCGTCAAGGAACCAGCAGGGTACAAAAATGTAAATGATCCATAAACAGAAAAATGAGTCCTTAACCAGTGGCCCAATGAACCTCTACTGTTTCAAGTTTATTTGAAGTTAGTTGAAATTATTGTGTATTTTTACACTGTTTTTCTCCCCTTAGAGGAGCATTTTGGAGCTTGTCCCCAAATAGTCTTGATCATTTTTCCCCAGCTTGAGAGTGGGGTCTGTCAGGGCTGACCTCTCTAGCCAATATAGTGTGCGCTCTAGCAATTCCACGGGAGCGGCCATATCCACAGACTCAACTGGATCTCTCATATCCAGCAGGATCCAAGCCCTGCGTTGGGCTCTGTTTACACCTCTCTCTTCACATTGACTGCCAGACCAGCCATTCCCCTGACTACCACCAGGATTGATAGCTGTAATTTACCACTGCTCACTCTGCTCATATTCAGTGTGTTCAAGTGTGGCACTTCACTTCCAGACGTGATTAAGGAGCATTTTTAATGAGTGATGCTAAACTTCCAAATGATAAATGAAGTGATTGTATCAGCTTCGGTCTGTCACATTAACAAAACTAGGCGAGAGCCAGGCTGTAGAAAATGCCCCCTGAAATCCTCCTTCAGTGAATAGAGACATTACAGTATACTACATTTGTGAAATATACTCCTCATACATTTCTGGTGACACACATTATGTGTGTCACACTTTCAGAAGAGACAGTTTTTAAACTGCTGTTTACTGCATAGGCAACTTACTGGGATAAATGTAATACAATGACAATAATATTGTACTGTAATGACTGATTAATGTCCTTCCGGTGCAGTGTGTGTGTGTGTGTGTGTGTGTGTGTGTGTGTGTGTGTGTGGCTACCCTCAAACAAAACCCAATGAAAGCCATTATTGACTCTGCTTTGTCCTGTGCGTGCACTGATGACTGAGGAGACACACATAGATGTCCTTGAGAGAATGCCTGACTCAAACACGGCTAAGGAAGAACATTTTAATGTCACGATGCTTTGTCATTTCCTCCAACTTGCATCTTGACGTTGAAAACTGCTCCTACTCTAAGGGCCCTATCTTGCAGGCGGCGCACCATGCCTTCGCGACTCGCGCAAGCTGTCATTGCTATTTTGTGCGAGCGCATGGTTCGTTTTTCTGTCAAGTAATTCACGTTGTCTAACTAGCAAGTGACTTTGCGTCCTCGGAGGTGTGTCGAAGGTGTGGCTAGGCGCGAAGCGCAAAATATGCTATTATGCAGACGCAGAAAGGGATCCGCCAGTGACTGGAAAAACCTGGTCATTCGTCAGTCACGCATTCGCTTATGGACGCACAACGCAATAGGTAATGCAGTCCTTGTTCCAGCATAACAATGACGGCCACAACAATAATTATTACAATCGGAAAATCATTATGATGGTCAGGAAGATGTGGTTAACCACAATTTATTAGCCTGTAACAGAAAACGAGTGAGGATATAAGAAGGGGGGACGTTGAATGGAGAATCAAGTTTACTTTCGCTTTCGAATGAATATTCCGAGATATCTATCGGGACTAAATCAGCTTCCTTCGTGTCTTGTGCAGCCTGTAGACATCAATTTAATATTACCATACCCATTACGGCTCTAACTATGACTAGACCCGACGTGTGAGCTTGCTCGGTATTCAATATTTTAATTTCTTTAAATGCCCAAGGAGGAGATCAGCTGGTGTGATAGCAATTCACCAGGCGCTTTGCGCTGTTCGTTCTTAAAGGCAATGAGTAGATTGATCTGTCATTGGTTATGCCTGTGTTACACCCATAACACACCCATGATTAATTAGGCATCCTAAGTCCAACCTTTTTGGACTTTGCGCCGGCGTGAAGTTCATTTTCTGCGCTGTGAAAATAGCAAAAAGCCACCGACACGCCCCCAAAACCATATGCGCCATCCGCCAAACAACAGTTGACTTTGCGTCGTCAAAATAGGGCCCCTAAGACTAATTATTCCATTGCAGGCTAGGCTAATATGTGAGTGCACAGGGCTGGCTAATTGAGTTTGAGCTACAGCTACAGCAGTGATGGCTCTTGTGCCTGAGATGGGATTGAGTTACAGGTAATAGATACAGACGGCAAGTACGGTTAACGCCCCCAAAGGGCGAGGGTGGAGTCAGCGTGGGGGATAACAGAGGCCAATTTAACATTATGGTGAATGGACAAGGTAGAGAAAGTTGCTTAACAATAAAAGATCGCTAAGTAAAATTGAACAAAGTCCATATTAGATGTTTTGTCTACTCATGACCTGTTTGCCTACTTGTGTTTAGACTAAAATAATTTTTCCATCATTTGTTTATTGCAGTTACACTAACAGAAATGTCATGAGCCGTCTCTGCTCCTGTCAAAAGTAAAGCAACTTTCAATCACAAGTCTGATTAGCTCAGTTAAGCAAGCTAAAGTTAGCTACATTTACTGTGGTGATCAATGAAGTTGGCTAGTTAGCAAGCTAATGAAGCTAACAAACATCATCTAAATTGTCATCAGTATCGCGTTTGGAGGGGTGTCAAGTTCAGAATTCACATCGGACCATCTGACCATCATTACTACCTTCAGGCATTGCCCTCAAAAATGTGTCTGGCTCCTTGTAGATGGTGCTCAGTGTAACTTGTAGCTTAGCATGCCATTGACTCCTTCACTAATTTAGGGTTTGTTTTCCCCCACATGAGGGACACGAGGAGCTGATTTTATGGGCGTGCCCGGACTTGCCGTCTGTATCTATATTGGGAGTGTTGAGAGAGTAGGCCACGCCCCTCCACCTGCTCCCATTGGCCCCCGTCAGTCAGGAGGTCCACACTGCAACACACTGACATGTGTGTGAGGCTCCCTGTATAGCCACACACAAGTTTAGCTGTGCACAAACACACACAGACACACACACACACACACACACACACTGACACAAACGGCGAGAGGCAGATGCGACCCTTGAGGGGGTTAGTGAGCGAGGAGTGGAGAGGAGAGACGAGTGAATCACTCCATCCCTTTTCACTGAGTAATCACATGACTATGCTTGTGTGCAGCTTTCTCTCTCTCTCTCTCTCTCTCTCTCTCTCTCTCTCTCTCTCTCTCTCTCTCTCCCTTTTCAGAGAGCACGCAGCACAGCCAAGCAGAACAGAGGGAGAGAGAGAGAGAGAGAGAGAGAGAGAGAGAGAGAGCAGCCAGCATCTCAAGGGCAGGGAAGCAAGTGGGGAAGAGACACTGGCGCTCTCCTCCTTTGATTGTGCACAGATCACCTTCCCTTGCCCACGGGGCCACTGGCTCTCTCTCTCTCTCTCTCTCTCTCTCTCTCTCTCTCTCTCTCTCTCTCTCTCTCCTCCAGTCTGGGAGCTTGCGTAACACAAATACATACCCAAAGTAGCTGCCAGGAGTCCACTAGTGCCTCAACGGTCTTCAATTTTTGGCTGTGTGTGTGTGTGTGTAGTTATATAAGGAGAGGGTTGTACTCTAGATCACAGAGATGACACTAAGACCTCCCCCATAAAAAGAGGACGCATAATGTTCTTCTAGAAGAGGACAAGTGCGGAAGGCTAAATATGCTTAAGGTTGTGAATGTGGGGAAAGTGAGGTGTTTTGTTGATGCTTAAAGAGAGTCTCACATGCTACATGTATTTGCTCACATTCCCTTAGACAAACCAGATGTTTCTGTGTGGTAATGGAGATGCTCATCCCATATGCATGTGGAATGAGACAGAGAGATTAAAGTGTGAATAAATTCCATTTCTAAAATAATGAAATAGGCCCAGTTTTACCCTTCAAACATGCCTGCAAAACACATACAGATATGAGCCTGTCTGCCTCTCTGTTAACTGCATGTCAAATAGAGAGCTTTGCTGAAGGGTTGTGTGTTCATGCGTGTGTGTGTGTGTGTGTGTGTGTGTGTGTGTGTGTGTGTGTACGCTCTAAGGGGGCGGGGCTTAGCATAGTGGATGTGTCAGTCATCTCTCTGCTCCTGTGCTTGTGGAGTCGTGTCACACCTCTGCGCATGCAGCCTTCCCCAGTCGCATAACACAGCAGGAAAAGCTCCACTCTGCGCTGCGCTGCGCTGGCCTTTGCACATCTGCATCTGCACCACACCTGGAGCCTCTGCCGCAAAACAACCAGCTCACAAATATCATGGCTGGGGTATTTCATTATAATCAATTATTGGGAAAATAAGTGCTAGTAATTAAATAAGTCAATAAATAATATTAATTTGCACTGTGGAAGAATGGCTTTTCAATCTAAAAGAGAGCCAAGAAAGCTTTGCGCTTTTTCTTATGACAGACAGGAAAGCTGCCAGGAAAGCCCATCCAATTTGAGAGAAAGCCTTGCTGGCCTCTGCTTGGAAGGGCTGGCAGATCAATAGAATTAACCTAAGAGGCACAGGTCTCCCTCTTCCCTAGAAAGCAGGGTGTCTCTCCCAACAGAACAGGGATGAAATATTCATTCTTATGCCTACAGTGAGACAGTGCATTTTAATTGCACAATTACATGGGCTCTCTCTACACTCATTCTTATGGAAATCATTTCAATCTTTTTCGCAGTCAAGCATACATTTGCTCTCATGCCTTTTCTGACAGTTGTGCCCATTCAAGTGCATCTTCCACAGAGTGCTAGAGCACATTGCAGGGTAAAGCCCATTGACATTCAAGAGCAGAGCAGCTTACAAGTGGCTTTGGAGAATACTAACGCATGGCCATTGCAGTATTGATACATTCTAGATGAAGGCTGTGGTGCACGGCATGCTTCTCCAAGGCCATACATCCAATTGGTCTGATCGACAGCACACTCTGTTGTAGTGATGGGGATGGAAGGTGTGTAATGTTACTGAGCTTATTATACATGGCCAGACATACACACAAACACACAAACACACACACACACACACACACACACACACACAGGGTATGTAGAAGGTCTGCCAATTTGCCACATGCTGTTGAGGATCATGCTATATGCTATTTCACAGATTATCACTTGAGGTTGTCAGATTTGTGTGTGTGTGTGTGTGTGTGTGTGTGTGTGTGTGTGTGTGTGTGTGCGTGTGTGTGTGTGTGTGTGTGTGTGTGTGTGTGTGTGTGTGTGTGTGTGTGTGTGTGTGTGTGTGTGTGTGTGTGTGTGTGTGTAGGTAAATGGGTGACAAATGCACATTCCAAACCTGGATGCCCTAGGCAGGTCCAACAGCACGTTTCTCTGACCATTACAACTGATGCAGCCATCAAGCAAAGCAGTCCTGCTCATCCACTGTCACTAACACAGCAATATCAGCACGGAAGCTGACTACCCAAGAGCCATTTGAGGAAATGCAATGGGGTTGCTGTCCAAGGTACTAAACCATATACAGTACCTCACACAAGTCATTACAACAGCCAACAACACTGACATGCTGAGTTTGATCAGCCCAAGAAAGTGCTCTGCTTTGGAAAGTACTAATGTATCTAAAATATCATGAAGAGGAAGGAAGCTCATTTGAGAAGTGTGAGAAACAGAGCATTTTCATTGGTGCTGAGAGCGACAAGAGTGACAAAGTTCACTCACCATTCGTTCTGCGGTCCATCGATGACCAGGAGGATCTTGAACTTCTTGGGGCTCGGGGCTGACGCCTGATCCACCAGTCCTGCCGAGGCGGCCGTCTGTTTGACCACGTTGGTGATGGAGGAGATGGAGCTGAAGAAGCCGCCGCCGGACTGGGCTTGCTGGGGCCGACGCTCTGGAGCCGGGGAGGCTGAGGGGGAGCGGGCAGGAGTGGCGGCTGCCTGAGCAGGACCCGGAGCTGGGGCAGCGGCCACCGGTGAAGCCTGGCCAGCAGCAGCGGTGGAAGAAGCAGCAGCGGTGGGGGGTGGTGGTGGAGGGGGGTCGGGTCGCTGGAGGTCCGTCATGTAGCCATTGGGAAGGTTGGCGATGAAGCTGCTGTCCGAGAGGCGTCGGCGTAGGAAGTTCATAGTGGTGGCTGTGCGGCTGGAAGCTGAAGCCTGGATCAGAGAGGCTCACACTACTCACTAGGCTGTCAAGGGGGAGGGTCACCGATGGAGCTTGGCGGAGCAGGAAGACAAGGAATCCCAGGAGCTGTGGTCCAGGCTGTGCTGTGCTGAGCTGTGCTGTGCTCACGGCGTGAGGAGAGAGCAGCCTTTACCCAGTGTTTTTCTCCACACTCTCCAGGTGACCTGCTGCTTGCTGCTTGCCTCCTCAACACTGGCAGCTTGCGAGGCGAGTAAGCGCGTGTGTGTGTGTGTGTATTTGTGCCCGTGCGTGCACAAGTGTGCGTGTGTAAGCGTGCGCGCGAGAGAGAGACACGGACACACTCTCTCTTCAAGCTCGTGCCGTCTGTCTCTGCGATCCAAACTGCCTGACCGCCTGCAGGAGATGCTCTCTCTCTCTCTCTCTCTCTCTTGCTCCCTCTCTCAATCTCTCACTCTTCCTCTCTCACTGGCTCACACACAGATCCACACTCACTCTCACTCTCTCTCTCTTGTCCCCCTCCCCCCAGCCCTTGGTTTCCCTCCCCTCACGCTCTCTGACATCACTGCTTGCGTGGTGGTGGCGTAGTACAACCAGCAGAACGGGGTTTCCAATGAATATGCATGAGGCACATGAGGCAGTGGGAGACTCCCCTCCACAGCACAACACAGCACAGCACAGCACAGCACAGCATAGCACAGCCCAGCACAGCAGCCCTCTGTCTCTCCATCTCTCCCTGTTCACCTGCCTGTCATTAGGGTCCCATCGCCCACACAGTACCCGTGGCCATGAGCAGGCACTGAGTGTGGAGGATGAGGCTGCATTGGCAGATGGAGGGCACACTACACTAGCATGGATGCTTGGGCATGGAACTGGGCACTGGCTTTGCATTCTCATGGGTGCCATCCTGGCAGCCAGCCTCTCAGGATTACTAGACTCATTGATTTCCACCTTTGGCTGCAAAGAGAAGGATTCTGTTTTTATTCCAGCCCACACACACACACACACACACACACACACACACACACACACACACACACACACACACACACACACACACACACACAGGCATCTGACCTTTCCCACTGTTGAG
>JAODXP020000013.1:10895230-10927730 GCA_027497455.2 Sardinella longiceps
CGGAAGCGCTAAAAACGTTGCTACCATTTCTCACATACCTACGTTTTCGGCAATGGTTGCAACTAAGACAAAATTGCACAATCGACAGGACGTTTCAAACGCACTAAGAGCGTCAATATCTTCCATCACCCTGAGTTGGAGACGCCTTGTTGCGGGAAACAAGCATAGGGCTCTCACTGATTATGTGGCTTCATTAGTAATGCACTTTCAGTTCACTTGTCTACATACTGTATTTTGTTGAGCATGTTTAGGTGTCCTTGATACAAAACATTCAGTTCAATAGTTCAATACATTCATGTTTGGTTGTTCAAATTTAACTTCCTCAAGCTTACTGTTAAGTACTGTTCAATGTTCATGAATAACTGGAGTTAGTTATTTTCAACAACAACATGTGAATTGAACATAACATTGATGTGAATTGAACATTACATATGTGAATTGAACATTACGATTGAACACCCCCGGTCCTTGAAAAAAATTTGGGAAGCAAACCGGTCCATGGTGCAAAAAGGTTGGAGACCCCTGGTCTACATAATAGTGGCAGAGAGGAGAGGTAATGAGCAGAGAGGAGAGACAGCTGGTTCAGGTGTCAGGTGTGTGTGTGTGTGTGATGGCTAGTCTACAGCATGGATGAGCTGAGAGACCTATACACACAGCACACACTAGAGTAGGGACAGTCAAGGTACATGTAGCCTGCTACAACTCAGAAAGAGTTACTAAAATCACCTACTGGCTAATGTCCGCAATAACCCACTAGAATTGGTCATAAATAATAGATAATGTGCTGTAATATTATAACAAAATGTTTTCTTTGTAAGTAGGCCTATATTTATGAGCCTTTATGGCCTTAATCAGATAGGACAGAAGAGAGTGACAGGAAATGAACGGGGGAGAGAGAGAGAGAGAGAGAGAGAGAGAGAGAGAGAGAGAGAGAGAGAGATGAGGAACGGGAAATGACCTCAGGTCATTATCAAACCCGGTTTATGGTATGACGCCATAGCAAACTGCAACAAGGCGCTCTCACAAAATTAATTTGTCTCATGGAAAATGTCATACAAACCTGCTTAATGAGTTAAGATGTGCAACTGATGGATGTATTGGAGAGAAATCTATCTATAGTCGCATTGCATTCACCTAATAATTTATATATTTTAGAAATCATCAGGTTATGTCGTCATTATGAGATAATTATATCGTAATTATGAGATTTTTTGTCATATTTGAAATCTTGTGTAATAAATCTCGTAATTCTCAGAATTATGAGATAATTATCTCGTGATGTAATATCCTGGCTACAAATCAGACAGTTCTGTTTCATTCCATGCAAAGAAGTGAGCGTATGTCCAATGAGCTTGATCACTATAACCCCCAAAGAAATGTTTATTAATCTATCGCTTTAAATGGTGATGGTCGTATCAAGCTCATCCAATAAGGCTGGTATTTGTGCTGGTTACAGAAGAGGCTACAGGCCAACACCAAAATGCTTCGGCATGGCATCATTTGACTGCTTTGTGTTGGGTCAATGAAGCACCCAAATTCTCATACTAAATTCCTGATTGGCTTTTCCCTTCAGAAAGCTGTGATAGCAGATGAGCTAAGGCTTCTATTTACTGACACATTAAACACCATTGGTGTGAATTTCAACTTGAGCATGATTAAACAGATTGCCCTATAACTATCTCGTAATTATGAGATAATTATGGTGCATTGCATTCACATAATAAAAAGAATTAAATTATTTCATAATCATAAGGCAGTGTATCATAATTATGAGATATTTTTTCATAATTATCACATAAGATCTCATAATTATGAGAAAAGATCTCATAATTTTGAGATAATCAAATGTATTTATTATTATTATTATTATTATTATTATTATTATTATTATTATTATTATTGTATTACTGCTATGACAAGCTTAGATATCACATAAATTACTAAATAGAATGCAAAACAAAAACAAAGCAAAGACCTAGACAAAAAATGGTAGTTCTCTTAGTTCAATCCCAATCCTATTCCTGTTGTTACAGCACTGGCACTGTTAGGAGTTAGTAGTAGAGGATGCATCTCAATGTGCCATTCAGTCTTGAAGCTTTCAGCATTGTTGGTGGGCATAGGCAGCCTCCGTGTCTCCATGGAAACAGCCGTTAAAGAGCGGAGCTCCTCTCTCTCTCTCTCTCTCTCTCTCTCTCTCTCTCTCTCTCTCTCTCTCTCTCTCTCTCGGTGGCATTGTGTGTGTGTGTAAGCTGACAAACAGGCAGTACAAGGGGAGTGTCTGAAGCTGCAGCACCAGAAGTGTGAAGCTCACAGCTCCACCGCTCAGCGCATCTCAGCTGCTAGGTTCAACTCTCTCTCTCTCTCTCTCTCTCTCTCTCTCTCTCTCTCTCTCTCTCTCTCTCTCTCTCTCTCTCTCTCTCTCTGGGGGGATTTTCATATCATTCTCACCGCTTTGCTACTTAGACGTTTTTTCCCACCCTCACATGACAGATAAAAATCACTGCCAGCTTTAAACAAAATTAGCAATGGCTGTGTGAACATCAGAGGAAAAGGGGGAAAAGGCAATTAAGACCCAGATGGAGCATGGCAAGGAAGGCTATGCAGGATGGATCACCTTGCAAAGGGCAAGAAGAAGCCCTCAAGTAGCAGAGCCGTTTTCTCTCTCAAAGAGACGCATGCCATGCTTGCACCTCAGGTCAAATGGCAGCCACTCTCATAATGAAATGCGTGAGGAATGCAAAGCATATTTATGAGGGAATGCCATCGCTCCATCATCAATGCCAATAGATCCGTCCTGTAGACCAGCACAATAAGGGGAAACAAACCTTAGATTGTGGTGTTGTCTTGGGTTACTACTAGTGTTGACATGTTCTACCTCAATTCAGTGTACATTATAGGTTATGGTTTATAGGCTAAGTCTACTAGTTTGTACATAGCATTACTCCAAAATGGGAGTCAAAAGGATACAGTGCAGTGAACAAATAAACATGCAATTAAACATAGGCCTTTAATACATGTAAATATATTATGCTAAAGTCAACACTATTATCCAGTGCATTATGCATTGATCAATTCAGTGACCAACACTGATACAGTATGTGATCAATTCATAAACAAAGGGTTGCTATATGTTTGCTAGCCTAAATATTCAGTACTAGAACAAAAAAAAAAAATGGATAATTCATATTTTGTGAGCCATGGTTATTTTCTGAACAGGCTGAGGATAGAGATGTTTTCATCCATGACTGCACCAAATGTGAGATGTGTGAACATGTTGCAATACAGAACTCTTATGCCCTCTGGTGGTACATAATTTAATTGCACAAAACCATCACTATTCACAGTTTCATACTCTGATGGGCTACATTCTCATCCCTACTGTCTGTGAGTATTGGCACAGAGCATTTAGTATCCTTGATCATGTCACCTTGTTCGAAGGTTCAGTTTTCTGAATTCTGTATATTTTTCTTTCTTCTTTTTTTTAGCTTTAAAGTTTATTTTGATGGCACTTTTTCACTTTGGCTTATATGAAAATATGCTTGCTACCTGCTTTACTTTGCTGTGTTCATTTTTCTAAAAGCAGCTGACAGTAGCAAGAGGTGTCAGTCTAGGAGTGACTGGGGAGCAGAATGAGATTAAAGGAACACTATGCTTCTTTTTCTGCTTTGCAATCTTATTTGGCTTCCTGCACCCTCTCCTGCCCCGTCTGACTCATTCTGTGCAGTCATGTGTTTGCCTGCAAGTGGACAGCATCCCACAAAAGCAGGGAGTCTGTTCATCAGGAGAGTTATTTGCTAGATTTTCAGCATGCTGATACTATTGGAGCAGAAAGCTGGAGGTAAAAATAGATTACAATCTGCTAGTTTTTGAATCCCACTATACACATTTATACTGTGAAAATGACAGCATGGTACCAGAATGGTATTATTTGGGCATGGTTGTGTTCATCATGACCTCTAGTGTGCATGCAGATTATTGTCCTGCTCTGGGGCACATCATGTCTGAGTGTTTGAGGCAACACACAGAAGATTTATCCAGGGAGAAGCTATTAATTAAGAGGAACATCTCCCCTCACGTTTTTTTAAAGAGAGCCCACATACAAGAAACTTGTATTTCTGAAATTTGTATTTTTTCTGTTTATGAATTTCTACTCCATGCCATAAGGTGGCAACAAATAGTATTTTGAACTGCCTCTTCAATGACATTTTTCTACTGTTGTTTCTTTCATTGACATTAACGTTAACTTGTGCAGGGCTAACGATTCATGTGGCATGTAGTCAATTCCAAAGACTTTTATCATTTTATGAACAGATTACACTGATATTTGATATTCTTATAATTGCCTTAATCATTGGCATATTAGCAAGTTTGGAAAACGTTAGGTGTAGCTATGCTTGCTGCTGTTAGCTATGTAGTAACTTAGCCATAGAGCGTGTGCATACGTTAGGTCACGTTAGCATGTAAAGACGTTGTGATATAGGGCACTTTTTGTTGTTTAAATCACTAGGGTTGTGATGCAGGTCATTCTAAACTTTTGAGACAACCCGTGGCATATGTTTAGAGCAAGTGTCAAACATGTCTGTTCCAGCTCTGCAAAACACAGCAGTGTTTTTTCGAAGGATACTCGCCCAGTTTCCTCAGGATATAAGTTTAGCTTTTGCATATGGATCTGGTGTATTTAAACAACAAGGAACTACTCAAGGTCAAATGGGGGTAAGACAAAATAAACTGACACAGTTCACTAAGTCCTCGTTCATGTTTGTTTCAGAGACCTCTCTTAGCCCAGGTCATTCACATGTTTGCATGCATCCTGTTAAAAGTCTTTTAGTTGTGCAAATAATGTTTGTCAGTTTTGACCTAACGTTACATGTCAATTGACAGTTCTGACCTACAATGTAATCTTTGTGATGTATGTCTGCCCACTTATTTAACTATCCTTCCATGTCTCACTTTAGTTTTTATTTTTATTTATTCCAGAAAAACATGCTGGACTTTGTGTTTGCTGTAGACGACCCAGTCACCTGGCACACAATGAATCTGATGCAGAATCGAAAGCATTATTCTTTCCTGAAATTCCTTGGGCCAAAACAGATCAGCACCATCCAGAATGACCATGGGGCAGGAGTCTATTACAACACTCTAGTTCCCATTGATGGAAGGGTATTGTAAAGCACTGTTGATGATTATGAAAGTTATTGTTATTAAAGTCCTGTCATAAATACAGAGCTGTGTTACATACTGCTGTGTCACTCAACATTTTGTAGAAGTTTGTTTTTTATTTGGGCAAGTAACTGTACTTGATTTTACTACTCTGTATCTATTGACTTGCTCTGTTTCTTTCAGCTAATAAAGTATGGAGTCATCAGCACTGAAACACTGATTGATGATTTAATGCACTGGAAGACCATGTACATTGCTGGAAGATTACACAAACCAGTGAGTTTTCTCTGAAGTTGCCCAAACATCACCATTCCTGTGTTGATTCTGTCAGGCCAATATTAAGGTATTTGTGGGCATTGTGTGTGCAGGTGCGTATCCTGCTGCAGGGAGAGAATGGGAAGCTGCGGGCTGCCCTGGTGGGGAACCTGAAGAGTGCCGTCACTGCCTCTTTCCTCATGTTACCAGAGAGCTTCTCTGAGGAGGAGCTGTTTCTACAGATAGCTGGCCTCTCCTACTGTGGTGAGTGGATAGTGCCCTCCGATAGGGTTGAATAAGTGCATCTAACTTTTTCATTTAGTTGCCCTCCAGATTACAGCCATTTTTAGCAGCATAATCTATACATTTTATTCTATGAACAAATGTATTTTATAATTTGCAGTATTGGGAATTAGTTTGGCTTACTATTTTTGGAACCCTAAAGAGACAATCTAATATCGATCAAGAAAACATAATTTTTATATGAAAACCTATATATGCCTAAAGAGAAGGAAAGGAAATATATTCTCTTATGAACTATATCCATTCTGATAATAATTAAAAATGATGCTTCGTCACCATTAACCATCTTAATAAAAAAATGGAACAGAACCTAAGATGGACCTGGTTCCTCTCTGGGTTAGGTGAAATGCAAAGACCTATTTAGAACAGATTTGAAAAGCAGGGATTGATATGAAATGCCCTTACTAAGCTCTTGGTCATGCTCTTCTTCCCACAAGGGGATTTCAGAATGATTATTGGAGAAGATAAATCCAAAGTGTCCAATATTGTCAAGGACAACGTGTCCCATTTTCGAGACTTGTACACCAACATCTTGCAAGAGTGTCCTCAGGTGGTGTACAAACCACAACAAGGCCGACTAGAGGTAAGTCACACAGCACACACACTGATGCACCACCTGGTCTGATATTAATCTTGTGATACATTATTGATAAGCTAGTGTATATTTTGACTGAAATATGGCTGGGGTGGTGCTCTCTAAAGACATGTGCTCTGTTTTCAGGTGGACAAGAGTCCCGAGGGCCAGTTTGTCCAGCTGATGGCCCTGCCTCGGACTCTCCAGCAGCAGATCACACGGCTGGTGGACCTGCCTGGGAAGAACCGTGACGTGGAGGAGATCCTGCTCCAGGTGGCTCAGGACCCTGACTGTGGAGCTGTAGTGCAGCAAGGTGAGAACACTACAGTCTCACTAGGCACACTCTCTCCTGTGTTTTACAGGGGGCTGTGTTTGCCCACATCATTCATTATTATTACAATATCTGGTGACAAACCCATAGCTGACGCCAACTGCTGAGGTGTAGTATGTTTTTTATCATCCTGTTATTCATTATTGCAATTAACATTAGCAGGACTGATGGTATTTAGTCTGTGGTTGCGTCAACAAAACTAACGTACTGTAAGTCTCTCCTACGAGGATAAGGAGGCCGCATGCGTAGGGGTCCAAATGAGTGCGGTGTGAATCTGACTGGGTTCCGGATGCCTTCAAAATCTGAACTTGCCCAGTAGTTGCTACCATTGCGTCATAAACATGCTAAAAAGGCTGTAATGTCAGCATAATATGATTATTATTATAATATTTTCACATTTAACAACTACCAAACACAACAGAAAAACATTTTGTGGTGTCATAAATGTGACAGACGATTTAATACAGATTGCACTACAAGTTACATGAACTTTCAGTTCATAGCCATTTCCCCCTCTCTCGATCAGGAGTTGCAGTGGAAATGTGTGTAGTATCCAAGCCTGGTGGGGGGAGCTATTGCAAAATACAATAGATACAAAATACACATGCCAATGTGAAGGCAGCATAAGTCACATACACATGCATCCATGCTCACACACACACACACACACCCACCCACACACACACACACACACACACACACACACACTACAGGCACGCTGTGTTATTGCAGTGCTATAAGAGGTGCACCGCTTTAACGCCCCCCACCATGCCCACCTCCCAGGCATGGAAAAAAGTTCAGGCTCAGGATTATTTTTCACTCAGCCTTGCATTAGTTTAACTGCTTAAACTACATGGTTTCTGATAGCCTATAGCCTCTAGATGTGATTTTACACAAACTGAGACATGTCTCAACTTCCTCCATGCCATGGATTATGGATAACTCTGTAATGTATTTACCGGTAAATAGAATTAAATGCCATCAACGCACAACAGCGTACTATTGAGTGTCAGTCTGCTGGAAATTAATTCAAATATTGTCTTTCCAAAGCAATCGCATCAATAGTGAAGATTTCAAGCCTAACACAAAGTGCCAAAGGAATAGCTACTGCTGGTATGTGGAACATCTTTCTCATTACTTATTGTACTTGTACTTTACTTTGATTTCTAGTCAGTTGTAACATATTATGCTTTTCATTTTGTAGGGATTTGGAAAACCACATCATACAGCGTCAAAAAACTTAGGAAAATGTGGAAAGGCTGGAGGATGAAGACATCGTGACCTTTCCTTCTTGTGTGTGTTTGCCCTCTAGCTGCTCATACAGTGTTGGACTAGTGTTGGATCGTACACTCTCTGATGGAATTGTGCGGATATGGCTTGTACAATGTACAAGTCAGACAAACCATAGTCTTTGGCACTGATTACAGGATCATAGCACTTATTTGTCTCCTGGTTGCATAAAGTGATGGGGCCCAAAGGGCCTCATGGGTGTATTTTGTGGTTGTATGACCTGTTGTGCCATCTATGGAGACAACTACTTTATCCTCTCTGGCCTAGAGTGACACTAGTCCAACACTGCTGATTAGACGCCCCACAAACCCAAGACACCAGCACAGATGGTAGCATTTGTGTGGATGCATAATAACCACAAGGATAGGAATATACACTTGGATGGACTGTCCCTGCAAGACATGTCTCTTGTGCTGTACAAAGATGGATCTTATACAGTAAATGCATCTTGTCTTTCAATTTGATATCAGAGAATCTTTATTTAAAACTTTGTCATACATTGTCATTTGTTATGCATGGAAGTAATGTTTAGGAGTGTTCCACTTGCTACCGCTCTTATGTTACACCCCTTGGATGTATATTTCAGCTCATCATAAAGATTCATTTGGGAGAACCACAACCTGTCTGTATTCTATTGAAAGAAATCAAAGTGGCAAATTCTGTTCATGTTGGCAAATCAGTTCATGTCACATCTATGAGGTTTGTATGCCAACCAATCTATTGAAATAATATCTGTATATTATTATTCATAAAAAAACAAATTTACATCATCATAGTTTGTATATGAGTTTAAAAGTTCATAATTTGCATATTCTAGACCTTGACTGGTCCTTGTGAGGGTTTGTAGTGTGTGTACTTATAGTGTACAGTTAGTCTAGTGCTGCTACAGCTACTTGGTAGCAGGCAGGCAGGCAGAACAGTTGGCATAGAGAGATGGCTGCTAGGGTGTGACAATGCAGCTGGTTAAATACCTCTGTACTTCAAGCACTAGTCTTGAGTTTGCATGTTGAACACAATTTTAAATGTCCTTTTAATTTAAAAAGGAAGAAGTATGGGTCATGAAATGATGTGGACTAACCACTACATAGCTTCCAGATTGGGCTACATGACAGTTTTTGATTCATTATTAATACTGAAACATATTTAAACCCTTTGTTCTGATCTGTGCATATATGTAATCCATTACAAATGTATGAAATGGCATTTTTATTTGAGGCTAATGACGTCACGCTAGAGTAACCAGTGAGGTTGAAATACAGTAATATACTAGGCAATGACATAGTAATACATCAATAACATTTTTTCATATTATCTAGTAGTAGTGCTGTCTCAGAGGTCAGTTTCCTTCCTTCGTACCTGCAAGGATATGATGTAATTCACATGATTAACATAATTTATGCTGATCTCATTTTGTTGAGCTAAACCAATGAGAATTCTTCACTTTCACCACCTGCTAGGAAGAGAATTCCATCATTCCAAACATTCTTCCTCAGTGTGGCCGCTCAGTAGCCTACCGTGCGTGTGGCCAAGGAAGATCGAGTGTTTGTTTTTTTTTCTTTCTTTTCTTGGATTGGTCTCATCGTGTTATTTTCTCTTTTTATGACACCTTTTTAAGTTTGCCTCAAACTTCCATCATCGGTAAATATAGCAGCCTACTTCTTGAGGATCCAAAGTGGCGCTTCAAGGTGGTATGTATAAGTTACGACAATCCTTAATCAAACTAGCACAACTTATGTATATTAACCATGTTTAAAGTTTAAATTTAGACACGTCCTGAAGGTGACTATACTTAATTGTTATTCAGTTAGAAAACTGATCATCTTACACCATTTACCGAAATAATTCTCATAGCATAGACTACCGCGCAAAACAAGCAGTTTGAAAGCGTTGTAGCAATTGTAATTCCCATCTCCTGTCCTACAGTAATGGAGGAAACACTTGTTACAAGTATTCGCTTAGGAATGTAACTTTAGGAATGTATCCACAAACTGAATTTGTTATAGTGCTGGGAAGTTGCGACAACTTTAGTGTATTTAAATCGCGTGTTAACATTTGTGCGCGGACTTCCTCCTAAGCGCATAACGTTAAGCTAGCTTTTATTGTGCAAATCTTACATTGAAATGATAAGCTAAATGTTGAAAATAGGTGATAAGGTTTCGGTCTTCGAGAGTTCCTACAAGACCAACAGTAGTTGACATTTTACAACTCATATAAGTATGAAGTCCTTTCGTTGACTCCTTGGCAAAGCTGTGTCGCGTAGACTTAAAGTAATTTCCTTGCAAAAATGCTAGAATGGTATCCTTGGAATGTTGAGTGTGGGAAGCAGCATGAGGCAGACAAATTGCGCTTAAATACACGAGTCTCTTAACTTCATTCATTTCACGCAAATGGACAGATAACAGGCGTGACAGACTTTATATTAAGCAAACGGCATTATGCAAACCCAGTAATTTTGCTACTCACAATCTCCATTTGTATGCCTATAGATATAAGCTCAAGTTTTTCCTCTGTCAGTAGTAGTACTTCCTCTAGTAGTGGCATAGGCTATTATTATAGGCTAGATAATGGTTGTAAGTTTTTTTTTTTGTTTTGTTTTGTTTTTCCATTACCAAAACAATTCGCATAGCATTGCTACTTGGAAGCAAAGAAAAGAACTATTTTATGTGTCGAGGCTACTTTTATTGATGTGCTTTAATGTTTCTCATTGATTTCCAACAGGGTTTTGCCAAGAATGGAAACGCCCTTGGATGTATTGTCAAGAGCAGCATCATTAGTTCATGCAGATGATGAGAAGCGTAAGTTTAAAATGTTTATTTGGTTACCTGGGGTAGTGCCTTGTTAGGGTTATTAGGCCTATGTATAGCGTACAAGAGTGGTTGAATCATTCTGCAAAGACTAGCCTACATTTTTATTTGCTGTGTAATTCTGACAAAACACTTTATCATTTTAGCAATTGACTCAAGCTTATAGATAGCATTATGTCAACAATGACAACAGATTAAGTAATGGCAAGTAATAGGGTCATATTGTGACCATTCAGGAAGAGAAGAAAGATGTTTGATCATCACCACTCTCTCTCTCTCTCTCTCACACACACACGCACGCACACGCACATACATGCACGCACACACACACACACACACACACACACACACACACACACACACACACACTCTATTACTCTATTAGTCTACATGAGATACACATATTCTGTAAAGGTAGGATGAAAGCACTGCAAGGCCTCCACCATTCCTAAACAGCTGGCATGTCCAGTCAGTCCCAAATGCCCACTGGCCAGCCTGACGTTCATTCCACTGTGTCTACCCCATCCATATAATCACACCTCAGTTTTGTCCAGAGAAAATTCCTTCCTAGATTAAGCAGAGAGGCAAATCCTGCTCAGCAGGCATTGAGCCTACTTGAAATTTGGGTGTTGAGGGTCTTGTGGGGGTTGAATAGCTACAACCTTCAGAAACCCTAATGTGAATTGAACTGCTGACTGGAAGAGATGCCTTTTTCATCTTTTCCTGCACTCAGCAGGTGTTTGAATTGTTACTAGGGTCCAATTATTTTTGCATTGAGGAGTTGATGTAGGTTTTTGTCTGTGTGTGTACAGTATATGGGGCAGGCAGTGTGGTATTGTGATTAAAGGTAGAAATGAATATTAAATATTTTCAATGAAACATGTAGTAGCCAGTAGAGAAGGGCTGAGGATGCCCAGTACTGAGTCCCAGGGCCTCCGCCAGAAATGAACAGTAGCTCAGAATACAGTCTAAGCACTTTCCTCTCATTTGGTCAAGTGCCATGAACTGAGTCTGGGGTAATAAAGTCTACTGACGTTATGGTAATGAGCAAACAAACAAACAAAAATGCTGGCCATCATCATCAAAAATATCCTTTTGCACCTTAAAGTGACCCCTTCTGATTACGGTCGGTTGAATAATTGTCTGTAAGTTGGAGTAGGAGATCTGCGGCACAACCCCCCCCACCCCCTGCTGTGTTTTGTTTGGCGGGCTGCTGATGTCATTCCGTTGTGGCCGAGCATTTGCCTTTGTTGCCGCACAATGTCCTCGACCTGTTTTCACAATAGTGCTAGTGCACAGGCTCCTCCCATTGGTTGTTTGCATTTATGACAAACCTTTGGAACTCTTCCACTTTCTGCAACTCCAGCAGCAGGGTGAGGCAGTAGGAAAAAAACTAGTTCTAGCGCCCGCCCGCCCTTCCTCCTGGTTCTTACACATACTCCACATGTGGCTCATCCTCTGAGGAAAGCTTCACTCCTGCCTGTAGAGCCTCGGGGAGAAGCACTGCACTGCACTGCACCCACTCAGTCTTGCCAGAGCTCAAGGCATGGATCAAGTAGAAAGTAGAGGAAGCTCATTCAGGCCCTGCATGCATCGGCAACTCCTGGCCATGTTTGAAAATGTTCTTGTAAAAGTATTTGAGGTGTGGTGTGTAATGGCTTGCCCGTGTGTGTGTGTGTGTGCGTGCGTGTGCGTGTGTGTGTGTGTGTGTGGGAGCGCAGTCAGGTGGCGTGCAGGCCTGGGTTGTAAAACTTGAAGGGTGCAGTCCTTTTGCCTGCGAGCGAAAGTGAAATGGCCTCAATTGGATTAAGAACCTCCTAACATCATTAGTGAGAAAGACACAGCCCCATACCAATTTAAAGGCTTAAAAGAAAGAGGAAAAAAAGGAAAGCACTCTGGTTGTTTTCCAGAAGAGGCTATGAGGGAGGTGGTGTTTGTGGAGCTTCCTCCTATTCAGGCCTAAAGTAAAGGAATTTGGCTTTGAGTGTGGGCTGCGTGCCAACAGGAGGTAGCTGAGACAATACCTCCCCCCGACCCGTGTCTTTGCTCGGCGTGTTTGCTTTGGCCCACACCTCTCCTTACACCTGCACTCGAGACCAAACAGGATGCTGACCTTTAGAGCTGGTATGGCTCTCTCCCTCCCATCTCTCTCTCTCTCTCTCTCTCTCTCTCTCTCTCTCTCTCTGTTTCTTTTCCTCTATCTCTCTGCTCACTCCTCTCTCCTTTTCTTCCCCTGCCTGAAAGATTGATGTCTTTTGCCTTTGTTATGGTCTCTGCTGAGCAGGCTGGCGCGCTCTGAGCTTTTTCCCCGCTGGCGTGGGAGTGTCATGTTAATAAGCGGCTGGCAGCTCCTTGTCAGGGCGGTGTGGATTACACTGCAGTGCTTCTAGTGACCAGACTCTTGCTGCAGCGGGCTCGGCTCTTGTCAGGCCCCTGTGATGGTTTATGTCATGACTCACACCTCCAGAGTGTCTGCAGGGCCTGTGGGGGAGGGCACAGGGAGGGAGGGCAAGGTGATGGGGGACCCGCATGCCTGTCTCTGATGCCGCTGGAGCACCCACTTCTGCTGCTCATCACACTGCCATGCATGCCAGCTCTGTGGCTTCAGACTCCACACATGCCCCCTGATCTCACTCTTTACAAGCACTCTGGCACCTCTGCAGCCTCTCTAATTGAAGCGGTTATGTGTGAGGATCAAGAACTTTGTCATCAGTCACCACGGTTATATGCTCAGCCAGTTTGGAATTGAGTTAATGTTCTGGTTGGAGCAATATCCTGAAAAATCTGTTTTAAGATTGAATAGATTCAATACTCGTGTTTCGGTAGAAGTGGCTATATTCCACTTAGGTCTCCCATGTAGCCTACAAAATGCTCTTCTATTGACAGCATCATCCCAACTGAACATGTACATATGTGAAAAGCTTCTCCGCTAAGGAGAGGTTTCTGACCTGTGTTTATTTGGGTTTTTAGTAGTGCTGTCAAGCGATTAAAATATTTAATCGCGATTAATCGCATTTTGGCATAGTTAACTCATAATTAATCGCGATTAATCGCAAATTTCTTTCTATTCTAAATGTCCCTCGATTTCTTTTTGTCACATTTTTATTTATTTATTTTCATTTTAATGCTGTTATCAGCATTCATTGGTGGGGGTGAATACCAATTTAAAATAAAAGAAAACCCAGTTACAGCATCAGAAATGATTAACATGTTCAAGTACTGCCAGAGAGATGTTGATGTCTTTATGTTGCTAGTTCACAAGTTTACAAAAAAAAAAAAAAAAAAAAAAACTGGATGGTGGCCCTTTAAATTATACTAACCTATATTTTAAAGAGGCTCAATGAAAATATGGCATTATGGTCTGCATGAGTAAACTTACATTGCATGAGCATACCTTTAAAATGCATTTTGCCATATTGGCAATTGTCCTGCAAGAAGCTCTCATTTTAGTGACAAGGTCATATGTTCAGAATCAGGTAGGCTATATGCGTCTCGTTTGCACAAAGTATCTCTCTCAGTTGCGCTCCAACCTGTTTCACCTCTCTCACTCGCGCTGCAATTTTGAAACTGATATTAGCCTATTTGCGGGGTATTCAGTTCAAGAGAAGGGATTTCTAAGTGACAACATTAATCCTCTAGCTAGTTAACAACCTAAATATGCGAACATGCGAGTGAGCGTCAACGATTGTGTCGGTAAATTATTTGTTTTCACTGACATCAAATGACGCTCACAAACATTCTCTCTCTCAGTTGCGCTCCGACCTGTTTCACCTCTCTCACTCGCGCTGCAATTTTGAAACTGATATTAGACTATTTGCGGGGTATTCAGTTCAAGAGAAGGGATTTCTAAGTGACAACATTAATCCTCTAGCGAGTTAACAACCTAAATATGCGAACATGCGAGTGAGCGTCAACGATTGTGTCGGTAAAATATTTGTTTTCACTGACATCAAATGACGCTCACAAACATTCTCTCTCTCCGACCTTCACCTCTCTCACTCGCGCTGCAATTTTGAAACTGATATTAGCCTATTTGCGGGGTATTCAGTTCAAGAGAAGGGATTTCTAAGTGACAACATCAATCCTCTAGCTAATTAACAACATCAATACAATCGTGAACATCAACGATTGTATTGGTATAATATTTGTTTTCACTGACATCGGAGCAGCAGAGCAGAGTGCAGACACCCGTGCCGTGTGTGAAGTGCGTGTGTAGACTACTGTTGGCATGAGTAGCCTTGGTCCTAGGCTAAGCAGTAGGCCTACTTCAAGCCTAATACAAACACAGGACATACTGAAACGTCGGGAGGTGTTGGAATGTCGGAGATATTTTTTTTCACATTCCATTGATAATGGCGGGTCAAATGCGTTAATCGCGCGTTAAAAAAATTGACGGCGTTAAAATGGGTTTGCGTTAACGCCGATATTAACGCGTTAAACTGACAGCACTAGTTTTTAGAAAACGGAATATGGCAAAATTCGGAAGATGTTATTCAGAATTTGACACGATTCCTATGCAAGCCAAGTATTGGCAATGTTGTGAGTATTCCCTGCATGTAACAGTGGTCAGTGATTGGCCGGTAGGTTCTCATAGAAAAGGAATGCATCACTGAATGACATACATTAATGGTGCACTAAGTCCCTCCTCTTTGTGTGATGGACGGGACTCTAAGCATCTGCCTGTCCACAGACTGCAGAGCATTGGACAAAGGCCAGAGGGCTGGGCCAGCCTTCTCCATTGTGCCTAGCTGATCTTTTTGCTACTGTGTGTGTGTGTGTGTGTGTGTGTGTGTGTGTGTGTGTGTGTGTGCTCACATGTGTGGAGATTTGTCTGGAAGTCCCACGCTTCCTCTATTGTCTGTGGTTTAGCATGACTGTCAAACCAAAAAAAAGAATTTTTGTATCCTAGTTCAATAGGTTAATATGCAGTTATGAGATTCTCTGCTAGTGTCAACAAGAAAGACACAGCAATCAGTGTGTTTCTATGGCTGAACTGTGTGTGTGTGTGTGTGTGTGTGTGTGTGTGTGTGTGTGTGTGTAAGAAGTGTAAAAATGAAGAAGCAGCTGAGGGTTCTCTCCTCTCTCTCGGCTCCCTGAGGTCAGTGTGTGCAGCAGCAGCCCGTAGGGGTCAGTAGGGGTCAGAGGTGAGGGGTGAGGGGTCAGAGTGAGTAGGAGGCTGTGTGTCACAGGGGAGGAGGGGGAGGCAGCCAGAGATAATCCATTTTATTGTTATTTCTTCAGTCTTGTGACAGTTGTTGTAACGGTTTTCAGCGATTACCAATTGTATTAACGGATCTTTAGATTATTAGGCTAGCATATGGGACACCGTTTGGAGCTTTGTTTAATCAAGCTTGGTCAAATTTCACGGCTGTGCCCATTTCCAAATCACTGGCCATTTGGAAGTACGTACAGCGCTAAAAAGAATGCTTTGTTTTCACCTAGTTGGAGAGCATAGGCAGGTTTGTGCTCCATGCTCATCATTAGTTCTTTAATGAGAACTCCAGGAGCTGGGAAAGGTTCTTTAAAGGCCTAGAATGGAACACTTGTTTGCCTGAGGTGGTGGCACAAGCATATGGTTAATGTGTTTGACGCATTGGATCCCCAACAACAGATGCCAGCTGTAGACTTTTCACAAGGCTCGTGTATGTGGGATGGCTAACCACTCTACTGAGAGGAAGTGTCCAGGTGGCAACTTAGTGTTGGGTTACTGGGAATGGACCCAATGGTGCGCAGGCACTGGAGTCTCTTGATTTCCTAAGTGGCAATTTTTTAGTTTCGATTCAGTATCTTGTATAAGTATTTGTGAAACTCTGTTTTGCCCTTGATCTTAAAGTCTATAGGCCTAAGCGTTGTCCATGTTGTAGTAATGGTGGATGCACACAGTGTAGTAAGTCTGTCTGAAGTCTCAACTCCTGTCTTTGTGTGCCGCTCTGTGTTCCTTTCCCACAGTCTGGCTGAGCGTGCAAACTCTGCCCTATCACACAGCCCCTGAGGAATGCTCTCCTCTCCTCTCCGCTCCGCTCCACTCCTCGTGTCCTCTGAGGTGCTACTTCAGACCTGTCGCTCTTTGGGAGATTTGATCAGAACTATGTCAGAAATGAATGCCTCTCGTGGCTGGCGTTTCTTTCAGACAGGACTCCAGTCACAGGTGGCGGTGTCAGAGCGAAGAGCAGAGCAGGCCATCCGTCAAGTTGATGGTGACGGCCACGTCACATTCCGTTGGAGCACACTCTGTTGACCATGGCTTAAGAGGGTTTTTTTTTTCTTCTCTTTTTCTTTTTCCTCTCCACTCCCAAGAGCACTTCCATCTCCCCGTGTGAAGGCCTTCTGTGCCAGAGATAATTGGATGTTCTTTTGTGTGTTTAAAGCGATTGAGTCTTGCCCCCACTAACCCAGAGAAGAGAGGGAGGTAGGGAGAGGGAGAGAGGGAGAGAGAGAGGGAGGGAGAGAGAGAGAGAGAGAGAGAGAGAGAGAGAGAGAGAGAGAGGGAGAGGGAGAGGGAGAGGGAGAGGGCTGGGCGCAGCCACAGGTGGAGCCCTGATGGGGAGCAGTGAGCCATGACCGGCCGCCTCCTGGGTTTCTGCATGTGGGTCCTCTCAAATAGGCACTCTGGCTCTGCCACTCAAGTGTGTCTGTTTGTGTGTGTGTGTGTGTGTGTGTGTGTGTGTGTGTGGACAGCAAACTCATCACAACCCCCCTCCCACACACACCCACCCACCTCCCTACCCTGATTGCTCTCTCTCTCTCTCTCTCTCTCTCTCTCTCTCTCTGTCTCTCTCTCTCCCCCCACCCTTGGGACAAACAAAGCATGTTGAGGCTGGAGCTGCTTGTTGGTTGGCTCCTCACAGGAAACAAACAGTATGGGTCACTATGGGTCACACTAGTGGTCAGTGCAATCACCCCTGATGGGGCAGCAGCACAAACAAACAGCTCCTGGAGCCCAGAGAGCGCAGGCAGAGATGGCGTACTCTCTCCAGCTCAGGCATGCATGTACTTGTGCATGGGGACTGGAGAGGGGTGCAGCGGAGCGGGGGAGATATTATTATTGTTATTATTATGTGTTGATGCTATGGGCGGGTAGCTGCACAGGTCAGAAACTGACTATGGAAGATGGATCCCACTTCACATCTTTGTGGCTCTCAAAGTCTATGCTGGCAATACCAACAACAACAACTTACATTTCTATAGTGCTTTTCAAGACACCCAAAGCGCTTTACAGTGGAAGAGGGACCTCACTGACCACCACCAATTCCAGATGCACAAAGCATTTAAGTCACAGAAAGCATTGGTGAGGCTGAAAGGTGGACAGACACACACTCACTAAGCTGATAATGGCCATTCGCAGAGTGAAGGTCTTATCTCTACAGTAAGCGCTCTAGGGGAATTTCTGTAACTCTCCACAAACACTCTGCTGGCTGCTGGCGGTATTCAGGTCAGCAACGGTGGAGTTTCTTACACTTGAGTGTCAGTGCAGTTTCTCCTCAGACGCCATTGGCCATCGTTCCCAACATGCCAGACATTCAGCAAGGGCCTCTGAGATAACTGCTCCCGTCATCACAAGACAGCGCAGCCTGCCCCTTATCACTGGGCCTTTTGTTTTGGGCGGTGCTGGCGTACACAGCAGTTCAGGGAACAAAGGAAAATTCCGGGCCAGAAAATCCCTTTCCATATGCTAGGTCCTGCCCCAGTTTGGTGAGCTTGGGGCAGCTATGAGGTCATCTGATTAACTGATGCATGTGTCTTGGACAGCGTTGAGTTTGCCAACAGGAAAAGAGGCATTGTGGCGCTCTGGATAATGTTCTGGGACAATTATGATAACCTGGCTGTTTTTCAATGAAGTGGGCATTTCCCTCAAGCCATACAGTTCATGAAAGTATAACATCCTCAACTCCCTTTGCTTCTAAGCTTTTATTTATCCATTTTATTTGAAATTGTATTTTTATTAGAGATTTTTTTGCACATGAGGGAGAGTCTTGAATTTAAAAAATCACCGAAAGTCAGTGAGCCCAAAGGTCCACTCAACACCAGATTTAAAGTAAACAGTCTCTCCCAGACCTCTCATGTGTAAAATCAATACCGCAGCAAACCACTGGTTACTAATTCCTTCTCCAGCTATTGAAAAGACATCGCTCATCAAGACCTGAAAAAAGTAAGTTCACATGCTTGTGTTCTATGTGTGTATGTGCCTGTGCAAACATGGATTTCCCCACACAAAAGAAGGCTTGCTGAATGACGGAGCCGTATGAGAAATGACCTCGTACTCCGAGTCATTGGACACCATTAGTCATCCAGTCAGCTGCTGCAGTGAGCGAGCAGTAGAGTGGGATATGTAGCCTAGCATGGATGTGGCTATGCTAGTGTATGCTGGAAGAAGGTGTTTTTTGGTGGGAACAATGGAGGCTTGAGATCCTGTGGTGTTTAATGGCTTTGCCTTGGCTTACTGTCAGTATAGCTGAGGTGTCGGGTTACAGAACTTGCCTTGTCAGTTGGCGGTGCATTTGGGCTGTGGTGTGTGTGTGTGTGTGTGTGTGTGTGAGTGCATGTTCAAGAGAGACAGGTGGCTCACTGTGAAGCACATGGTTTGAGTGAGGGACAGTTCAGTAGTAGTACTGTAGATGATAGTGGCTTTTCTCTATATTGGTTCAAGTCATCCAAAAACACTCTCATAGTTTTCTCTCTCTCTCTCTCTCTCTCTCTCTCTCTCTCTCTCTCTCTCTCTCTCTCTCTCTCTCTCTCTCTCTCTGTCCAAACTTCAAACTCCTCAGTGTTACTCATCAGTGTAGACAGAGACTTTGATACACCAATCAAGCCCTCACTAGCCAAAGTCCTCAGGGCCTGGCACCCAGTTATCTCTCTCAGAGAGCCATCTCTGGCTTTGCACTGATAATGTGGACTCACCACCATCCAAACACAACGGTGCCTTCAGCCAGAGCAAACATGCACACACGTCTTCACACACTCTCACACTCGTTTTTTACACACACACACACACACACACACACACACACACATATTTCCCAGTTGAATAGATAAAATGTTCTTAATCAAGCCTTTGTGAGCTGGTGTGGAGCTCCTGGTGGTGTTACTCTCCATGCGCTTCATCTGAAGTGGGGCTTGATAAGGCGCCCCATCCATCCATAGCGGTCTATGGTCAGTAGCCTCCACCTGTCTGAGGTGGAGCACCTGTGTGAGTCAGAGAGGCAGGTGAGCTATGCTGTTCACGTCAGTGGCAGGCTGAGATCCACACTGGTGGCAGTAGAACAGCCTTTGGACAAGCAGTCAGTCTAGAGCTCACTGCCTGTGTTCACACATGAAACACATTATAGTATGAAGAAATGTAGAGTAGATGGGATACTCCACTCACACTGATTAGAGACTGGTACAAAAGGTGGAGAACAACAATCGTACATTGAGCGCTCAGTGCGCATGCTAACAAAATGTAGTAGGTAAAGTAGGTACTTGATGGCAATGATGTGTTCCAGTGATGAGTGTGTACGTCAAACATGTATGTGCGGAAGTGTACTGTACCTCAGCTCAAGGCCTCACCTTGTTGTTTAGCTACATACTGTACTGTATGTAATGTGGCTATTAGCATTCTTCCTTGAGCTTTATGCAACTGCAAGAGTATTAGTGATGCTAATGTTATACAGGGGAGTAAATATGGCAGGCTTTTGGTAGGTCTTCAACAGGCAGTCAGCTCCAGATAAAATGGAGCTCTCAAGAAGCTGTGAGAAAAAGAGCAACACACTGGTGTAAGAGAAGCAGCTTTATCTGGCTACTGTTTTTAACATGCAGAAATGACAAATGAGTTGTTTCCTGCCAACGGGCATTCCCATATTGGCATGCATGCTTTTAGAGCAGTACAGATCATAGGCATGATTTCTGTGTCTGATGATGGCTTACTCATCCCTCAGTCACCCTGGCCTCAGCATTGCTGTGTGCTCGTCACGGGCAGCTAGTGGACTCCGTGACCTGATCACTCAACCTGCTCCACATTTGCTTTTTTATCAGACAGGCTGTCAGATTTATTTGTCAACTGGTCAACCTTCATCTGTCTCTTTCTTTGTGTAGCAAAGCATGCAGCATTCAAAAGACTCCAGACAAAAGGGAAATATTTGAATAGAAGAATTCAACAATCATGCATATGACCAGAGTTAGCATTTGTGTTGATATCATGTTTCTAATGAACACTTTTCCATGCCTGCAGAAGACATGCAAATGATGGCTATTTGCATGGGGCATATCCTCAGGGGAGAGAGAGAGTGAGTGAGTTCCAGGCAGTTGCACATCAACAATGCCTGCTTTCACGTTACAGCTCAACTCTCAGTCCAGGAATGGTTTGGTAATGATCGCTCCTAAAGTTTTTGTCATTTGCCAGGCCAACTGTATTTCCAGTTCTCCTTGTGAAGGACAAATGGTAGTGCGGCGGCGGGCTTTGAGTTGGTGTGGTCCTCCCAGTCAGATGGAGGGTGAATGCAGGATTAGGCAAAGCAGGTTGGCCACTGCTTGGGTTCCCACTCCCATAGAGTACAGTAGACTAGAGGGGCTGGGCTAGCAACGCTAACTGACCTGAAGCTTGGATCACAGCTGTGTGTGTGTGTGTGTGTGTGTGTGTGTGTGTGTGTCACGTCGCTCAGAGAACCTGGAGTTGCATTATCTGATTGAGCTCCTGTTTAAAGCTGAAGCCAAGTCAGTGAGCCAGAGAAGAAGACTGTGGCCTACAGCTGCTTAAAGCTGCCATGCGCAAGTGTCAGGGAATTCTTCTGCTTGAATACACCTTTTACAGTCCCCACATTGTATTAAACAGCAGCAACAGGTGCTAGAATGTTCTACTGTAGAAAGAATCAAAACAAGTTGATTTACCTACACGCTCACTTCAGTGGATATCTCTTGTGACTAAAGTGCCGTACCATTCATTCAAGGACCCGGGTTTGAGTTCAGCCCAACTTGTTTCCTGTCCCTCTCAATATCGTCCTGTCTAATTCATGTATGTCTAGGCAAAACGCCCCCAAAAATATCCATAAGGGAAATGGCAAAATACATTTTTAAGCCTTTTGTCTGCTACTTCAAATGGTGCACCTATGGTCAGCAGCAGCAACTGAGACAGCTTTTCTAGTGGGCCCTAAAAATATGGTGGAGACATATGGACACAATTTTGCCAATAGTTATTTCTTCCGATTCTGGGTTGTAGGTCTACACACACTGTTGCTCCTTTAAGGGGTCCTTTAATTTTTTTAGCCCCATCTAAGAGGTTACGATTTCGATTCGTCGGTCAGAATGTGTTCCATGTATCTTGGGTGAGTGGGTGCAGCCAAGTAGATCCACCAAGGGTTGGACCCAGAATTGACAGCATTGCTGTGGGCTGTTTAGCCTGGGAGAAAATGAGTATGTAGTAAGCATCCATGTATCTCTGTGGTGAGCTCCCTTTGAACTGAGCATGGTCAGATCTATGTTAACTATAGTACCAGGCTATAGTACAGGTCATATTAACCTGTTAACTAGCCCTCTGGCCATGTGTTCACGGCTGCTATGATAAGGCTCACAGACTCCATTGTTGCATTGTTTGTATGGGCCCAGTATATCTCACTCATGCATGGCTTTATGAAGCTAGGAGTGATTAATGAGTTAAGGCTGATGGTAGTGGACTATTGTCACCTTGAGAAGCCCCAGGGGGGCTCTGCTCGCTGTCACTCCATGCAGTGTGCCTCTCAGCCGGCCCCTGGACCAGGAAATAGGCCTTCTCTTTTTCATAACAACAAGGATAACGTGTCAGTTGTAGCAAAACAAAAGTTCCTCTGTTTTGCTTCAGGACACTGTCAAGGAACAAGTGTTGTGTAATCTCTACCAGTAAATCACACAGACAACTTTAATGCGTTCAGTTCAGTGTGCCCCAACTGTCCATGCATGGACATGCAGCAGATGAACCGTGTGTGTGTACTGTATGTGCTTGTACGTATGTGTATATGTGGTGTATATGTGAGTTTTTCTCCTGTCTGCGCAAACAATAAATGTACCGTTAATGTCAAATGAATGTCTCATGTCATGGCATCACTTTTCACAAGCTTTTGAAATGGTCCCCACTATTATACTAAATCTATCAATCTTGGATGTCATCTGTCATGTATCTGTTGCTGACTTCAAACAGAAGTGACTGGTGGGTGAGTGCGGGACTGTTTGAAGTGGTCTGATGGCAGTCCGACTCCAAAGGGAAGGATTTGTGGAGGGTGCGCAGGCCTTACGGGGCCAAACTTACCAAACCTCTGGCAGTGGAAATTCACCCAGGAGTTGTATAATCATTAATCAACTTACTGTGGAGTTACTTAACACACACCGCGCTGTACAGCTCAACAAAGCGCTCATTGCTGCAGCTTCCCAGCTAGGATTTACTTTTTTATTACTGGCGTACATAGACCTTCCTGGGTCCTTTCTAATCACTAAGCCCCTGCTAAGAACTCTTGTGTTGATGCTGTCTGCTTGCTCCCACTGCAAGTCATTCCTAGTCAGCCTTTCTTTTTTGGAAGAATTCCTCAAACACAATGCTGATTTTGGCACTGAAATTCTATTAGTGGATTTATCATTGCATGGTGACATTACATTCATCGCACTTCATTCTGTGGTTCTGTGCATTTCACAAGAATAACATGTTTTATTAGGTTTTTAATAAATTGCCGTAGTTAATTTCATCAGTGGTGCAGAATGAATATTGTTGTTGAATATTATTGTATAGTGCTGTTCTCTCCCATTGAGAACTCACTCTCTGTGTAGATTGTCACCAATGGTCTTGAACGCTCATAGTGTACTGCAGGCTGGATCAATACAACACCCTTCCGGAATCAAATTCACCTCGAATCACCGGCTGTTGTCACGCCGACGCCTCCAGCGGCCCATTCTCCCAGGAGGGACAGGGGGGCTCCAATTATTCCCTGTGTGCCGCGTTGTTGTCTCCCAAACCTCCCCAGTGCTGGGGACAATGGGAGAAGCAGCCCGGCTGAATGAAGGCACTGTTCTGACTTGGCTCAGGGATGGGACTGAGTGTGTGAAACACGAGACAATGGCTCCTCCAAAGCATGGGGAGGGGAGGGGAGGGAGGAGGAGAAGGGGGGGGGGGGTTAACCCAATGAAAAGCACTTCCCTTAGTACTGAGTGTGAGTAGGAGGAGAAGCACAACTGTGTGTGTGTGTGTGTGTGTGTGTGTGTGTGTGTGAGGGAGAGGTGGTGGTGGTGCTGGGTTGGGTTGGGTAGGCTTGGCAGGGCCTAGGCCTGGGTAGGCTCCCTTGGATGAATAGGCTCCTCTAATCCCCCTCCTCTGCCATTGATGGGCAAGTCAAACAGAGGTCCCTGTAATCTGGCTGCTGAGAGAGGACCCATGAATAGCATGCTATTGCCTTTGAATAATCCCCTTTGCTCGCCTCCTTCTGCTATCTCCCTCTCTCCCCCTCTCTCTCTCCCTCTCTCTCTCTCTCCTCCCCACATCTCCCCAGCAGCACAGCAAGGTTAACTGGGTGGAAAGCCCCTTGGGTTTTTGCTACCACAGAAAACAGTCCAGGGAGAGCTGGGGCTTCCACTTCCTGCTTTATGACATGTTTATAAATAGGCACAACACCTCAATAAAAGTAAACAGGGATGGACGCCAGCTTATCTTTCTACAGAGCATTCAGCAATGTCAGAAACTCCCAACTTTCATGCCAATCATGAAAGACATGGACTCCACAGGGATGGACTTCTCAGTATTCCTAACCGAAAACTGCATTTGGCTGCTTTATCTTGTCCTTGAAGGGCCTGGTTTTGGGATCCAGGTCATTGGTGGTTAGCAAGATGGCCTCATCTATAGTAGAGTGTATTTGTGTGGAAGAGAGGTTTGCTGAACCTTCATTATGTTTAAGATTAGGACCTTCTGCCTCTTTAGATGGAAAGTGTACATTTAAATGTCTACATAAGGGATATTTTTCACAGCTAGCAGACAGTCAGTACAGCAGTGGTAGTCATTGTTTAGAATGCTGCTCAGACGTCTGCAGTGCACTACATGCACATCTCCTTGAGCTTGCTATCCCATAGCTTGCTTAGGGTTGGACTAGACATAATGAGAGGTGTAGCTGCTCTGCAAGGCTCTTTGAACGAGGGTCTAGAGGAAAGCAACCCAGCGTGAAACTGATGCCATTTGAAAGCGAACACCTTGTCTTTTGTGGAAGCACTAGGGCACACCCTGTATCTCCCACCCATCCACTGCTTGTCCTGCCTGTGTGTGTATGAGCGAGCAGTCATACTGGTTTAACAGCAGCCCAGCTTTTGGACCTCCCAAACACTCAAGCAAAACCCTGCCTTAAGTTTCAAATCAGAACATGTCTTGCCTTATGAATTGTGCAGTGCTGTGATGAATTTCTGCTGTTTAGTGTTTTAATTGACTATTTTGTGCATGCTGCTGTAGCCTCCAGCTTTTACTATGGGCTATAATCTGTTAGTTACGTCAGTTTCTGATGTGGCAATTGGTGATATTTGACCAGACTTTAAGGAAACAGTCACTGCTCTTGTATCGCGTGGTATTGCAAGGTGCTGTGTCAGGGCCCTTGCTTGATTTATGTTGTGTCTTGTTCTTGTTTGACTAACTTCTGTGTTTATTTGTGAGGGCTCCATTTAATAAAATGAGTGCGCTCATCACCATAGAAAAATAAATACCAGGATGCCTGCACGCTACTGTAAGTAGTAGCCCAGTGCTATAAAAAGGCTCACCAGAGGGCAGCAGATCACCAGAAAAAAACTATACAGTATTGTTACAAAACATTTCAGCGTTCTGTCACATTGTAACTTTCTTTTCTGTTTTAAAATGAAGTCACTTTTAGATTTAGTATCACCTGCTTCTCACGTTGGATTTGTAGGCTACATGTATACATAGGCTATATATTTTACTAATAAAAAAGATAAATAATAGCCTATATAGCCTACAGACTACTGAAAATACTCAAGCCTTTGATAATTTAGTGAGTTTGTGTTACAGTGTTGAAGACCTTTTAATTTAAAAAGTACATTATGTAATTGTGAAGGTCTAAATAATATGCTAAAAGATCCTGAAACGGCTTTCTCTCCTTGTTATTTTCGCTAGGGTAGCACTGTTTCCTGTCTGAATTTTTGACATAGCCCCTCCTTGTTTGTGACTCCCGCTTTCTCCAGTTTCTCATTACTCTCTGTGCTCCAGTGCATTCAAGGGGCTGATCTTGTTCAGGAAAAATCTCTGACATTTGAGGCGCTCTAGAGATTTAATGAGCATGCCCAGTGGCCGAAACCCCACATAGAGGAAACGGGTGTACATACGAGTCATACCGAGCATAGCCTGCGTGTCAGGGCAGTCTACTTACAGCTGGCTGTGAGGAGATCTGGCGCGACCCTTTTGTCCCAAATAAAAAAAAATATCTTTTTATTTTTCTTTTCCCTCTTTCAATTTGGAAAAGTTCTTAAAGTGTTTTCTCACTTTCCGCTAGGTAATTGTTATATTCTTTGTCGCGTCGGTGCGCACAACTCTGATTTTCTGTTAGCCCACTTTGGGAAAAAAAGTTAAAGGCTGGGCCTTTAGCTTAGGATACGGATTCGCAAGAGATTGACCGGTCGCACCATTTCTCCCCTTGCCTCGTTTGAAAGCAAAAAAGCTGGTCTTTTTGCTGACCCGATAAATGCTTCTTACGAAGATGGACCTGTTGAACTATCAGTACTTGGACAAAATGAACAACAACATCGGTATACTTTGCTATGAAGGTAAAAAAATGTAAACTTTATGTATAATAATGTGCTATAATCGTAAATGTATTTGCTGAGTATGCATTTTGTGTGAAGCTGTTTGGAAAAAAAAGTGTATTATTTATGACGTAGTTGCGAATTGCTCCAAAGCTTTGAAATGTGAAGTTGCGATTGGTTGTTCGGGGGGAGCCTATTATAAACACTGCTGGTTTATTTGGGGAGTCTTGAGACGTGCGTTTGCTTATCAGAAACCTTCTGCAAAAACGAATCGATAACTACAACTAATCCATAGATAGATCCAGTTGGCTACCATTTAACCTACTTTGGTTTGTGGAGAATGCTATCTTGACTAACGTTAGGTGACTTCAAAAGCAACAGAAAGTGTGCTCATGCACTTTGTTGCTCTGGAGCTGCCATCATGTGAAATTCATCTCGTGAAAGCAAACGTGAGGTTTTTGTAGTCCGAGGCTTTTCTGCTCTACAGACAATGTAGATACCGTAGTTTGTATAGATAGTGAAGTTTTTCATGTCGAACCACAGAGTGGCAGAAAAACGTGCCAAGCATGAGTTTCTCTCCATGTTTACAAGTCGGCTACTTGAAAGAGTCGGATAAGCCTAGATACTCTCTTGAAACGTGTTTTTCTTATGAAACTATAATATAGCTTATCAGTCAGTTAGGATGTGCACAAGTAATCAGTCGTTATGGCGTGTAAATAAAGGGAAATGTCACTGGGTTGACATTAGCTGGGTTTCCATTCAAATTATTCCTATTCAAAAATTAGGTTTAAATATGCGCGTCTGAGTTTCATTCAAATGTGTTACGAAAAGTGAAGTGAACAGACAGTTCAAACCGGCTCACTTTAATTGCACTCTACATTAAGGGTTAATCCTCCCCCTTTGAGCGAATTAAATTTATATTCACATTAGATGACTGATGCGTATTAGGGGTCTGTATTTGCTGGTGTTTCCAAATGAGGATTTCTTCTTTGTTTTAACTAAAATGCCTATTCATAGTTGTTAAAAATACAGCTATTGGCTTGTACCCGCAGTTCATTTCTCAATTTTGACTAAGGTCTGCGGTCAATTGTCAGATTATTAATAAAGGTTGGATCATCTTTGCCCGGCAGCCACATCTGTCACATCAGGATAGTCAGACTTAAAGGGGTTGCATAATTGGGTAACTCCCTCTTCCAAGGGTTGGGGTAAGAGTCATTGTGAAGTAACCAACAACTTTCATGTACCTACATGTATCTCTTGTGGTTATTATTAGTGAATCACTACGTAATTGCAGTCAAGTCACAATGATTCTGTTATGAAACTTCACATATTGTAGAATCCACATTTTGTCCTTTCCTAGTTGTGGATGAAATGGTGGTTTTGGAAATAGGCCCATGAATATACACAAAGGTGTGTCCAGCTGGGAAGAATGTCAGACAGCCATGCCATCAGACGTATGTATGGCGTATGGAGGAGGAGAGGGGCTGGAGGAAGGCTTCTGCAGGGGAGGACTGGGGCTTCTCGGCACCATGCTGTACCAGCCTCCTGTTGTCAGTCTTTATTTGTCAAGCCTCTGGAAATGTGATCCAGATCAGCAGAGAGAAATGAGCTCTTCTCTTCTGTGGAGCTTTGAGTTGAACTTACACAAGTGGGGTTACCTGAACTCCCCACCTCTTGGCATGCTGTCTGCATGAAAATCTGGAATCAAGTCAAATGAGTAATGATGAGCCTAATTCCACTCTCAGGGCTATTGACCTGGGCTCCTTGGCCATGGCTGTAGAGTGTGGGTCCTGAGTGGACTTTCTTATCAGGGGTGAAGAGTGTGGTTCCTGGGTCAGGGCTGAAGAGTGTAGTTCTACAGGACTGTAGAGTGTGGTTCCGGGGTCAGGGCTCTGTGCATGCTGGGGGCTGTGGAGGCTTTCCTGTGTAAAAGCCCTGAGTAAGCAGGCAGGCAGGCAGGCCAGGGGGTGAGGAGAGGAGCGGAGCAGAGGCCGGAGGATTAGGACTGGCCCCTGAGTGCACAGAGCATTCCAGTTGATTATATCTCCCATCCACAGTCATCAGACTTCACTGAGCCAAAACACATTATTAACCACCCAAGAGAACTGGGACCTACTTTGGTGACTAATAGCTGCCATATCTTTTGTTTCAATTGCCATACTTGTAGTGATGACTAGACTAGATGACTAGTTTTTTTGTGATTGTGAAAATGTAACTAACTCTACTGGAAATTTCTTACATCATTTATGGCTAGGCATAGATGTAAAAAGATGTTTAACCCTTTCTTGTGACTTTCAGAGTTCCTTAGATGTTATATTCTTGATTTTCAGGTCAGGTCCCTTTGTCATGCTACCCAGGTCTTACCTTTTCTTGTTTTCCTAATTTCTTTCGGATTTTTTTCTGTATTCCTAATCTGCACCCTTTCCCATTGCATATCATGTGTTTATCTCAATCTCTTGGCTGCCATGCCGCATGCTGATAGCATGCTGTGGTAGATATCTGCTGAAGGCAGATGCTATTGCAGTATATCCTGAGCCTTTATCTGGTGCCTTGTGGCAGGCAGGGCCTGTGCACCAGGACTCTCTGTGCTGCACATTAATCCCATCCCACAGCAGTAGGCCAGTAGGTGGTTGCAGGGTCACTCATTTTCATGGCTAATCTAGTTGGACTACAGCCAGGGATATTTGGAAGGGAAATGATTGTCTGCCATGACCATGTCAGTTACAGACTGAGATATTCTTTGGCGTTTTTGCAGTCTAAAAAGTTTCTCTCATGGTGGAACAATCAAACAAGCTCAATCAAAGGAAAGATAAAAGTGCTACTAAAGTGCTCTGTCAAACTAAAGTGGATCAGTGTGAGAGTTAGTCTTGCTGTGTGCTCAAAGAGGTGACCTGGCGTGTGTGCGCTTGCAAAGCCTTTGTTTAGTGTTGTGTTTGTTGTCCTCACTCCTAACCCTGGTAACTTCAGACCTGTTTCCATTCGAAGCCTGGAGCCCTCCAAAGATAACTGGCCCCAGCGGACGGAAAAACTCCCAGCAAAAATGTGTGGCAGGCATGACTGACATGGCCTGGATGGTGACCTGTGGATCTATTCTGAAGGCCTTACCCTTACTCCCTCCCATCCTCACTCACTGTGCTGGGTGCAGACGTGGAGCTCTCTACTCAGGCCTGGCCTGCCTGCCTGCCTGCCCGTGGAGTTTGGGAGGGGGGTGGGTGCAGGCGGTGGGGGATGTGGTCACGTGACCCAGTGACAGCGGCTGGAAATACACAATCGGCAGAGCACGACAGGCCTCTCAGCTATTTATACTGGGCTCTGAAGAATTGCCCGCCAAGCACATGGCTAACCTATCTGCTCCTGTGCACCAAGCACTGCATCATCCCTAAAAATAAAGGCAGTGCTCCGCTGGTTCATCTCTCTGCCTCACTCTTTGCACTAATCTGCCCAGTTTGTTTGCATTCTGGAATGCATTGGCAAATAAATGTCAAAGAGTCATTTTCTGTGGGTGAGTTTTATTTGATTGCTTAAATGTTTACAAGAAGAGTGAAAGGACCTGCTTAGTGTAAACACTGGCTTCACGAGGGTGACCAATCCGCCTCAAACTCCTTATCGCTGTTCCTCGGCTGGGTTCCCAGTCACTGTGCTCTGGCTACAGCTCAATGCTTTGTACTTGTATTGTTTCGGAGAATCATCTCTTGGTTTCCCCTCCCACACACACACACACACACACACACACACACACACACACACACACACAATGACACTATGGGAGTGCCAAATGGTGACAAGCAGTGAAAAATGCAGAAGTTCACTTGCAATACATTTTTGGACCACCTACATTGGTTTGACTCCAATTCAATTTTCTTTCTAGAGCACCAAATATAATACCATTGCCTTTGAATAGGCTTTGTAGACAACTACTAGGAGCACGTATGAGTAACAAAGAAACCTTGGGCATCGCAAGTGAAGTGAATTAGAAGTACACTCAGTAGTTTAATGATGGATCACACATTGTCCATGGTTTTGACTAAGCATCATAGTAGCATAATTACAAAATATTGTCCCACAGCATTATATGGTATTCAAACCAAAGTAGTGATTTGAGTTTAGACTGAACCTCCTGTGCTTCCTCTGTTGGGATGCCCAACACAGGCCTCAGGACTTCATCCCTCTTGTCCCACTCCCACTCCCACTCCCACACACTAATGCCCTGAGTGCCCTGAGCGTGGACCTCCGTCTCAATCTCTCCCTCCCTCCCTCCATCCCTCTATCCCTCCCTCCGCCTCTGAGATTTAAATTAAGCTCTCCGTACCTTGGCACCCGCTCGACTGGAGCGCCTAATTTAATGGCGCAGCTTAATTTATGTGGAGCTCCACTCCTCTCATGGGCCCAAGGTGGAAAAAGACTGGGCCTAACGTAGGAGGGAGGAAACCGGGGGACAGAGTGACCTGCAGCAGTACGGACTAAATGGGCTGGGGTGAGCTTGGTGTTTGGGAAAAGATTGGGAATCCTAATCCCAATCCAGTGTGCCAGAGAGAGAGCGGGAAAAAGAACGGAGTAACCCACATTGTTAATGCCACATCATTACAGCACACAAAAGCTTATTGTTGAGCAGTAAAGTCAATGCAGTGAATATGGGCCTCCTGCAGCTTTTCTTCCAAGCCAGTGGTCTTTATTATGCCTGTGTTGTGGGGCCTTGGATTTCAAAGGCTGCTGGTGAACATGTGTTCTGCATTGCCAATGCATAGAAGACAAGTTAAAACACAGAGATGCTAAAAGGAGACTATTGTCCTGCCAACATCCGACTTAGGAGAATTCAAGCCAAGCCTCAGACGTCTTTTTTAAATGGAGGTGTTTCTTTGCTGAGGAGAGGAGCTCGGGTTACAGTAAGGGAGTTTGCCAAAAATATCATTTGCAGCGGATGCCTGGCTTATTTTCTGCTCTTGAAAGCAGCACTATGCACTGGGAGATGCGAGGGAGGGGGTGGGGGAGGGGGGGAGGCTTTAGGAGGCATACACCTCTGTAACCTGATCTTTTCCTGCGTTCACGTTTGATGTCCCAAGTCGAGGTCCGCCTTTGATCGCGTCGCCCTTAATGACTGCCTCTGAGAACATCAAACGTGGCTGTGCGTCTGTCCTGACACAGATAGAGATCTTTATGGCTCAGCATGTGCCTAGCAAAAGTTACTGTACCAGTAGTTTACCCCCCCCCCCCCCACACACACAACCAACACCTCCCCTTTTGGCAGTGCTCAAGCCTCTCTCTCTCTCTCTCTCTCTCTCTCTCTCTCTCTCTCTCTCTCTCTCTCTCTCTCTCTCTCTCTCTCTCTCTCTCTCTCTCTCTCTCTCTCTCTCTCTCTCTCTCTCTCTCTCTCTGTGTGTGTGTGGGAGCACAAAGCCAAACCAACACACAGGCACACAAAGTGTGAAATGCATCAAGTATGAAAGAAGGCTCCTTTAGTTTACTCCGTGAGGAAAAGTCCCTCCTGTATGTGTTTTGTGCAGCTCTGGGTTGTGGGAGGTCTTTGTGTGCACTAGTGTTCAGTCTCCTTTTGGACACACTTTGGCTTTCTTCACAAAGCCTTTAGTACTTCTTTTGGACTGCAGTCTGCTTCTCTTCATATCCTACACATCCATTCACAAGACTTTGAGAAGAGATTTCAAAACTTGTGTAATGTCATGTATGTCATATGACTTGTGAGCTCATATAGTAGTGTGCACTTCATAAAGGACCATTTTCATAGCCTGTTTAGCATTTTCTACAATAGTATGCCTTATCTGACTGGCCTGAAGGACGGTCAACTACATTAGACTTGCGGTAAGAGATTACACGCTCATTCTCTTGCAATAGTGTATGAATACATGCACACACACACACACACACACACACACTGGAGTGGCTTACTCTTAGGCCGAGTGCAGATAAGCTATCGTGTGTCAGGGACTCTGGCCTGAATGGCTGTGCTGCAGTGCCACCACCAAGGCCCACAGTCTGGTCTTTATTACAGAGGCCGGGCCGCTGCCAAAAACAATGATGTCATAGGGCTGTTGCTATGGAGCAAGG
>JAODXP020000013.1:10932730-10991364 GCA_027497455.2 Sardinella longiceps
TGGAAGCCTGCTCTGGCTTGTCCCCGTGGAGACCCCCCCCCCCCACACACACACACACCCAACACATGCATGCATACACACACACACACACACACACACACACACACACACACCACCTATTGACTGGAGCCAGTTCCCCTAGCCAGAGCCCCTACTAGCACAGCCACCTGCAGCCTAAAGAAGCAGTAGTTCCTGCTCCAGTGTGTGTGTGTGTAGCTTTAGCGCCTGTAACAGAGCGTGCTCAGTAGAGCAGCAGTTGTTCCCATGCTTGGGTGCTGGGCTGGCGCTCTCTCTCCCTCTCTCTCTCTCTCACTGTAGAGTGGCACTGTTGCTGGTCGCTCTGCGGTGAACGTAAAAAAGAACAACAGCCCTCCAAAAAAAAGGTCCCTTCGTAGAAGTGGGAAAAGTCGGGCGTCCTCAGCTCTGCCTGCTGGGAACTCACTAAGTTGTTGCTTCTCATGACTCCCACCCTGGAGCCAAACGCAGAGGGAGGCTAGCGCTCTGCCAAAGTGGTTAGGCCCCGATGAAATCATAGTTTGATTCTGTTTTACATGGAACCCTTTTCTTCAGCTGTAAAGTGCACAAGTGCTTCATGCAGACCCCTTTGATGGAGCTGTAAAAGTTACTGTTGGGGTGCTCAAACTCGCCTCGTGGTCATAGTCTTTGGAGCAACAACATTTGCAGGGTTTCATGTGTGGCGACCTCCAAGTAAGACGAGCAAAGTGCCTTTGTTGTCTTAATGAAATGACAGTTACACCTAATATGCATTGTCTACATTTACTACTGTTAGTTTGGATTTCCATGTTCTCCAAATCTTTTCAGCAAGTCTTTGCTATGGCCCTCTGGTTGCTGAGGGGAAGCTTGGATGTGTTGTTGCCAGAGCCCAAAACAGAGGCGATTGGGGATTCCTACTGATGAAACGGGCCAAACCCAAAGCTCAGCAGAACTAGCAGAACTAGCTAGCCTGTGTACTGGCAGGGCACTGCCAGGGAGACTGTCTGCGTAAACATCATTATTCTCCACTCCTGCTCGCTGCCCACTTTGATGCCAATTAGAGCGGCCGCCAGAAAGCAGAAATTACTCATTTCTAATTGCAGAGCTCGTGGAGCTGCAGACATGCGGATGTTTCATTGCTAGAGGAAGAAGAAATAAATCTCTGAGCAGCGAGCCCAGGCTGGTTTTCCACCCGTGCCACAGCGCAGGGCACTGCCTGCCTGCCCCTGTGAGTAACATGCATCCCAACAGCAGCTCATCTCCTCCGCAGCAGCAGTGTGGAGGGAGGGAGGGAGGGAGGGAGGCCGTGGCAGTGCAGCCATTTGCAGTGAGTCAGTGACTGCAGTCGTGCTCATTCAGAACAGCACTGAAGCAGTACTTAAGGAGCACTTAATGAAAGCCTGACCCTACGGAAGAAATCAGTGGTGATGGCCAGCCAGAGACGCCCAAATCAGTCAGCATGTGGTTTCCAGGGGGACTGGCAGCACAGCACAGAGCAGCACAGCAGAGTAGAGTAGAAGAGAGCAGAGTAGAGTAGAGCAGAGCAGGGCTGTGTGTTTGCATCCTGTGGTTGGGGGCCTTCCATGGCCTGATCTCTCCCAGATGTTTCCTGTATCTCTGAGGGTGAGGTTCCAGGGTCTTGAACAAGAAATAAAACTCCCCAGCCTGCCAAGATTTGTAGTCCGGGTCCCCCCCCCACAACCCCCCACCCTCTCCCTCCCTCCCTCCCTCCCTCTCTCCTCTCCCCTGAGCCCTGCTGCCCAAACACAATTGTGAGAAAATGTGGCTTGTTTTTATTGGCTTGCTTCGTTTCTCGCTACGCTGAAGAAAGTCTGCTACTATAGACATCTCTCTGATACCGAACTGCCGGCTCTTTTTACTGATTAGGCATGTTTTTGAGCATGTGACTGATGCCAGAAGTATGGCTTTGGAAATCCAGGCCATTTTCTGTGTTTCTGAAGGCCCTTAGGGAAACTCATGACCTCCTCACAGGGTTACCTTCACTTGGAAGCCTCACCAAATGGCATGACGGCAGCCGCTCTACAGTGGCAATGACAACGCTAACGGCCAACTACCCATTTTGTCCAAGTCATGTTCCTTTAGCCTCATGAATAGGGAAGGATTTACCCAATTTTTAAAATTAATAGATCTCTCTGGGTAGCCGTTTTAAGATGCCACAAGATTCACCACTAATTGCATGCTGACTATAACCCCAGCGCTAGTAAAAAATAAAAGGCTGTTTCTTTAGAGCACTCTGGAGAGTTATAAGAGCAAGCTAAATCTGTCAATCACAATATACATATACTTTTCACTTGCTGTAAAAAGCAGTCTAACTAAAGGCTTACACTCCGACTAGCCCACATAGAGAGAAGAAGGCACCGTTGGAGCAGCCTGCTCTCGGACTCCTACAACTTTTGCAACATGGAGGGTGTGGCCTTAGCTTCCCTCTACCCCCCCACCCTCCTCCCATTATTTATTTGTCTTTGTCAAACAGACTGCCGTCCAAGACTGCGAGGCTTTCTGGAGGAGTAGGCTGGGTTCTCTTCGCTTCTCTTCTCTTCTCCTCATGCTTTCAGAAAGGGATTAATGCTGGGTGAACATAGATCCCCCCCAGTACAGCCCATATCTGCAATCTCATCAAAGCAAATAGAAGCCTCCCATTTCCACGTCAAGCAGCTTTCTTCTTGTTGCCAGTGGGGATGAAGCAGTTTCCCAAAACAGGCCCATTCTACCCCCATCCTCCCACCTTTCCCTTCACCCCCCATCCCCATCCCCAGGCCCAACCCTTCTCTCTCTCTGTGTGTGGACTGCAGCCAGCACTCTCACTTGTCTCTCTCAGTCAGAGGTGTTGAAGGTGTTTTTACCGTATGCTGTTTTTCTTCAGCTTTTCAGGCCACTTATAGTGGCCAACTTGTTTCCCCCACTCACAACATTGTGGTTTTGAAAATAAACCAGTCACCAAAACAATCTGTTGCCAGTCTAGTTAAGTCAAGACCTAGGCACACAATGAAACACATGAAGTTACACAAAGATGCCAGGACCCAACATGTTGTAACGTGGTAGCCAATGGGTACATATCAAAGAGCGCACATTCAAGGCTGAAGTGCAGATACATGTGTGAGCTTGTGTTGACAGCAGCAGTGTGACTGTATTCAGCCTTGTCTCTCAGGTTGTTGTCTGTGTGCAATGCGAGTGAGGGGTCTCTGTCTGTCCAGCCTGCGCCGTTAGTCTCTGTGGGAGAGACATTTCCGCTGGACGCTACGCTACTGCTCGGCCCATGCTTTACTCGCCAGTGCTGTTGCCTAGTAACAGACTATTTCAAGGACCGTGGCCCACAAGGCTCAACTTAACCAAATCTTCTCTCTGTGCTCTCGCTCACGCACAACCCAGTATGAACCAAACAAATCCCTTTTTAACCTACACTTGAATCTTGCGAGGTTCATTGTAAAAACCTTTTTTGTTTTTGCTTTCAGTAGCCAGTCTGTCATTGGTGTAGTCATCGCTAACCGTATACAGAACGGGGATTTTAAAGACGCAATTTCCTGGTTGGCGCATGTATGATTAGAGGACCTGCCTCCCTCCCTCCCTCCCCTCCTTTCCTCCCCCAGCCCCTTGAAGGCACACAAAGCTCATTGTAAACTAATCAGGGCCTTTTTGCTGCCCCTTTCCCAGCCCCCAGTTCCTGCCTGCCTGCATGGCCCCCTCCTCCTCCTCCTCCTCCTCCTCCTCCTCCTCCTCCTCCGCTCTGTGCTGTTACAGTGTGTGGTTGGGGAAGGGCTATTAAGTTCTCCTCCTGTGAAGCTAAGACGACAGTGTTGTGAGCAGCCCAAAAAAAGGGGGGGGCGGCGTGGGGGCTCCAGACCTCCTCTCCTAGTTACTGGCAGGCAGACATACACATACGCACACACTCACCTCCTTCAGGAAGGGTGGAATACTCAGCGGAAGAGCGAGACAGAGAGTAAAAGCGAGGGAGAGGGAGAGAGAGAGAGAGAAGGAGGGAAGGCGCTCTCATTGACTTGAGCCAGTTGTATTTACCTCCATGCTCTTCCTGAGAGTACGGCCAGAAGGATGTGATTTGTTAAGCTGGAAGCCGCTCATTGTGAATGAAGTGACGCACACTGGCTCAATTGTCCGCTCGGAGATGGTATGAGAATTGTGTTGACTTGGAGAGCGGCCATGGCTTCCCATGACTTGATCGAAAGGCCGGAATTTTCACTGAAAACTGACGCAACTTTCCTTTGTGAAACGCCTGCAAAACTCCATTCAAGTTGTTGCCCTTTAAGTCCATGCTAAAGCAATAGCGAATATGCTAGTGCTTGTTCCCCTCGGCCCAGTACACACACACACACACACACACACACACACACACACACACACACACACACACACACACACACACATACACACACACACAGTACTCCAGCCCAGGCATGAGGATCTTGTGTTGTTCATGCACACACAGTGTTCTTATCAAACAGCTCTGCACACATCAGGCCCTTACTCAATTAGAGTAGTAATAGGAGAATGCACGTCTGCACTCGCCCAGATAGGAAACTCGCTCTAACAAGCCTTCCCTTTGTGTTTGTGTGTGTGTGTGTGTGTGTGTGTGTTTCTCTGCCCGTCTCCACAGAGGTAAGTCGACCAATGGGGACTACCGCAAGGACCCTCGCGAGCGCAGCCGCAGCCCCCCGGAGCGAGCCTCTGTGGCGGCGGCCGTGAGCTTGCACGCCGGCTCCCTGTACGGCCACATGCCCAGCCTGGCCATGGACCAGCCCCTCGCCCTGACCAAACACAGCCTGGACACAGCGGCGGCCACCGCCCGCACGCTCAGCGCCCTCTCCCCCAGCGTCAGCCCCATGGAGCGCATGCAGCAGGTAAACCTCAGCGCCCCCGCCACCCACACCGCACCGCACCTCTCTCAAAGACCCCACTGTGTGCACACACACACACACGCAGGCAGGCAGGCAGGCAGGCAGGACGCTCACAGCAGCAACTTTATGCAGCACTCACTTGTATCTTTCACGGGTCCACATCTCCTCCTCTCACTCAATAGTAAATAGCACTGCTGACTATTTTAAAAATACTGTTTGTTTTTGCAAATGTGGCTTCACTGGTGCTGCAGCTCTCGGTTGCTGCTTTTCTTCCAAGTGCTAATGTACGTGTGTGTGTGTGTGTGTGTGTCTTTGTGTGTGTGCGCGCAGAATCGTCCCTCTGTGATCACCTGTGCCCCAGCGAACAACCGCAACTGTAACCTCTCCCACTGCACTGTTTCCCACAACGGCTGCTCCTCTGGCCTGCCCTCCAACTACAGGAGACCCTCCAGCTGTAAGTAGCACCTGAGGCTGGCTAAGCCCCGCCCCACACACACCGATAGGCCAATGGAAGTTCAGAATGATCCACACTCAGACAGCACTCGGACAGTCCATCACAAAAAGCCCCATAGAGTTGCATTGGGAGACTCTGAAGTGGTCGTTGTCTCAATCATGCTTCTAAGTTTAAACATTAGCTTAAAAGAATAGTCCACCTTTTTATTTTATGAAAATGGATTATTCACCCCCTTACCTGGAGTTACATATATGGGTAAAAGCATTTTGATCTCAGTGCATGCATTTCCTTAGTCTGGCAACCCCAATTTTACCTTTTTCTTAGCTTTAGCTTAGCATAGGTGCTGGAATGTAAAGTTGCCATATAGCAACTCTTTGGCAACATTACGCTAAAGCTAAAATTGGGATTGCCAGAATAGGAAAACACAAGCACTAAGAGCAAAATCCTCTTACCCACACTATGTAACTCTAGGGAAGAGGGTGAATAACCATTTTTCAGAAAGGGGTGGAATATTCCTTTAAGTCTAGATTTTGGGTTATGCTGCCATCATTTGTAGATGTGGACTGTGACTAAAATCCCATACTGTAGCTGCAGCATCAGCTAGCGGGCAGTTAGCATGCTGCTCCCACTGCACAGAGCATCTTGATGGGATTAAAAGAGAGCAGGACAGGCTGTGTGTAGTCCATAGGGCCCTGAAGATGGAGAGATGTGGGGGGAGAGGGAGAGAGGTGAAGGGTTGGTGGGGATGGGTCAGAGGCCCTGTGCTGTGACCTGTACTGTTGGCACTGTAGCTCAGCACAGGTCAGCAGAGGGTCACGGGAAAAGAGCGTTCCCATCTCATGTGGGACTGTGGCGCTGGGCTGAAGCTCCTCTGCTCTGCACTGCTCTGCACTGCTCTGGCACACTGGGGATGCTGCTGCTGCTGCTGCTGCTGCTGCTAATAAACTCCAGATTGAGTTGTGTAACTCCCACCAAAAAAAACACACACACTTCCTGATGTCCTCTCTGGTTATGAGCTCTGCTATCTCCCATATGAATCTCTCCACTTCACCCCCACCCCTTAGAATCCTTTTTAGTGCTGAGGGCTTATTCTGCATTGAGATGAACACTCTTCCTCTTCTTCTTCCCTCTCTCTCTTTCTCTCTCTCTCTCTCTCTCTCTCTCTCTCTCTCTCTCTCCGTGCCCCCTTAGCGAACAGTACGGTGTGCGACCCTGTGATCGAGGAGCACTTCCGCCGCAGCCTGGGCAAGAACTACAAGGCGGAGGCGGAGCCGGTGACCAACTCGGTGTCCATCACGGGCTCGGTGGACGACCACTTTGCCAAGGCGCTGGGCGAGACCTGGCTCCAGATCAAGGCCAAGGGCAGCGGCTCCACGAGCAGCCCCGAGTCCTCCCCCAATAGCCACATGCTCAGCCACAGTCACTCCCCATCGGTCATCTCCTGAGGAGAGAGAAGACCCCCCCCGTCCCCCCACCCAACACCCACCCCCCACGCCTCGCCCAGTGAGCCTTCGCTTGTGACAAACCGTGCGTGCATGTTTTAGCCCCGTGCTGGACAGCATTGCTAGTGTATAGCTGTGTATATAAGACAAGAGGGGAAAAAAGGAGGTGCTTTCATCTGTCATTTGTTTTTTTATGTTGTTTCTTTTATTTGTGTGTGTTTGTTTTTATTTTACTTGTCTTTTTTTGCTTTACTTTTTATTTCTTTTTTAAAAAAAATATGTTTTTGGCTTATGCATTGCCCACAGTGTAAAAAAAACAAACAAAACAAAACCGACAACATGCTTGAACCATTTAGTTTTGAACTGGCTGATAACAGCTTGCATCTTAATGACCTGCTTGAGTTACCAAAGAACCTTCTGATGCAAACCTTTCATCTGTGGGAGAACAAGCAGCTCTTTCATGGCAGCCCTCCCAATACATGATCTCAACTTGCACTCGCTCGCTCGTCATGCACCAGCACCCCATGTGCAGTCCCATGCACTCTCTCTCTCTCCCACTCCCCCCTGCTCTCTGTGTGTGTGTGTGTGTGTGTGTGTGTGTGTGTGTGTGTGTGTGTGTGTGTGTGTGTGTGTGTGTGTACTTGAAAAAGAAGGACTGGTCTGATTTGCACTATTGACGGAGGGTTGACAGAGATGACGATGTGGAGTGGGGTGTTTCATGGTCAATATTTGGAACATAGGAGTCTTTCCTCCTTTTGAAGTTTCTTTCTGTACCAAACCCAGAGAGTGCAGACTGCGCTGGTCTGCTGGTGCATCGGCCCAGTACATGCTGGGGAGAGGAGAGGAGAGGAGAGCCATCTCTTACTCACACACTATTCTTATTTACACCTTTATTTTGCTCTGGTTGGTGCTGACAACCAGACTGTTGTTTTCTACACATGGGCATTTTTGGAATCCTATTGGATGTGCGTGTCCCCCCCCCCCCGGCACTGTGGTTTTGGTAGAGTAGCTATGGTTTGAAGGGTTAAACTAGTGCTTACTGATGCATGTTTGAAATAGCTGGTATCTATGTTTAGACATTTCAATCTTCATTCTTTTAGTAGCCTCTTTCAGATGTTTTAGTTCTATTTTTGTCAGTAACAGTCTAGATAACTTACTGCTGGTACAGTTGTACTCAATATTTTTTATTCAATATTCATTATGGTAGCAGCCAACATGAGAGGAGGGCCTCCGGACAGGTCTTCCATGTTATTAACGGTTGGATTTTTATACCTTATTAATCCATGGTACAGGATGCTATCCCATTTTTGCATGACTGAAATAAGATGAACACTTGCAGCTGTGGACAGGTCAGCTCCCCTGAGAGTTCTCCATCTCTCGGGAGGGAAAAAAAAAAGGAAATGTGTCGAGACGTGTTCATTTCATCATTTCGCTCTCTAGATGTCTCTTATCGACTTCTCTTAATTTCACAACAGTTGCCTGCAGCTGTGTGGACCTCTGACATGCTTCTTTTTCGTTCTCTGCCTGTACCAGGGCCAAATACATTCCTCCTCCAAGGAACCTCCTACAGGTCTTGCATTTGTGTCTGGATTACAGTACAACTACTAACAATGAACATTAGCGCTCGGTGGCTAGGAGGTGGTAGAAACTTGGAGAGGCACGGACATACGCACTGCCCATCTTAAACTTCTCTCTCCCTCACATCGTATGTCCTGACATTCCAGCATCCCGGTTGACCCAATTGGCCGCAACGAAACCCAGCCAATCACATTGTGTTTGAAAAGAATGACATGGCTGCTAGCCAGCTAATGTTAGCCTCTACTTCAGAGCAATAAGAGGAAGAGCACAAGTGAAAATACTCAACAAAACAATTGTTCATTTTGTATTTTATATGTATGGAATTGACACATGAAAATGTGTATTGCAAAGTAGGCCAATGAAATCCTCCTACTTCAGTATGCACGTATACAGAGGGAAAGGGCATTGAGTCCCTAGGTCATTATGTACACATTTCACCTTTTTATTTGTATTTTTGAAACTAGACTCACTTTCAGCTTTGGCACACAGTACCCTACACACTGTAGGAGAATCACTTAAAGAAAAAAAAAAAAACTTTTTATATAGGTAACTATAAGACCATCATTACGCTGTGCGTAACGAATGTACAGAGAACAGAAAAATCGTAGTCATATTTTTTGAGGAACAATTAATTTGTTAATGATATGTAGCTATTTAATTTTTCCCTGTCCTTTTATTGTAATCTTGCATTATTATTATTATTTTTTGTTTTTTTTCTGAAAAAAGTTGATCTTTTTCGTTTGAAGATTTGTCTGTAAAAGGTTAAGTGCAGGAACACAGTTTATTCTATGAGAACAGGGCGTGTATTGCGCTACAGACAGCCACTCCTGTGTTAGCGCTAAAGGCTACTGAGCAGTCGAAACAACAGCACCCTATTCCCATAAGGGCGCCCCAACCCAACCCAACCAAACCCCCACCTCAGAACAAACGGGCCCCTCTCTCAGGTGCACAGGCACCGAGGGCCGCATCCACTCAGACACATTGGAAGTCCCACAAGCCTATTGTCCTTACCTTAGGTGAGCCGTACAGTAGGACAGGAGATCTGGAGCAGGTGAAGAGGGGCAAAAATGACAAAGTGACACAAAACTTGTGAAATGTCTTCACTTGGAAGCATCATGTTATGTGTTCTTCCTCTGACAACTGAGTCTGTTTGTAAATCTGTATTATATCCTCATTTTGTGGCCTTTTTGCCTTTGAATAAAAAAGGTTTTGGCAGGCCACCTTTTTGTACTTAAAGTAGCCTTGATGAACAATAAAGTGCTCTTAAACCACAACTCTGCATTTGTCTCCACTATTGATTTGTACAAGTGTGTGTGCGCGTGTGTGTGTGTGTGTTTCATACTACAGCTCAGCTCAGAGGGCACTTGTAGACTTATGAGCAGACACCAACTATTGATGTATAAAAATAATTGTTGTACAGGTATAGTCAAGGAAACAAGGTTGAGTAATAGCCATAAAAGTGTTGTTTAATTGTTTTAATGTTACTGTCAAAGTAACACTGAGTACAAGGAGTTGCCATATAACACCACAATAAGGTTAGAAAATAACACAAAAAACTTGACTGTACACCATAGATCCATATATATGTATATAGCCATACGCATGTCTCCACAGTAAAGAAAGCAAGACTTTGGTTGCGGATTTCATATGAAATGTTACATATGTATGAAACTGTCAAGTGTGTAAAGAGTTTTTCCTTTATAGAAGGATGTCCATTCCAGTCTCAATCAAAGGGGGCTGCTGAGTTCTGTGCAGAAATCTGCTCAAATGCTCTCATCATCACTCATGTCCCAGATCTGAAAAAGAGCACAAGTTACAGTTACCATGAATGAAAGCTCAAACAAGCACATTGGAGCCAATTTCACACACATACATACAATTACACAGGCTAATTTCAAAGATTCTATTTCTCATGCTATATATGCATAGGTGTCTGTGCCATGTTAGGTCTGGTATTTTCTGTGACCTACCACTTAAAAAAGTAGTAGCATTGAAAAAACACATTTTCATCAGCGAAAACGAACCAGTTCCTAATCCAATGAGTGTCCAGATGATAGAGGTGTTAAATCACTGCACAGCCACCTCAGCTGACGTCGTAATAAGCTGCTCAGGTGACAGCCCTGTCCGAGACAGGCAGGTCCATCAGCACAGCTGGCAGTACGGAGAGCTCCTGTGCACCATTAACATGCTAATAGAATCCCCCACAGCCACACACAGAAAAACATAAAACGACTTCAGCAGCTCCCGACAAAGCACTGTCCTCTAGTCAAGGAGCGACTCTCTTTCACTTTGAAGTCCATGCCAGGGCAAGTGACGGCGGCCTCAGAGAAAGTGGGGAGGGGAAGAAGCCCTTCCTGACTCAGGCCAAGATGACAGCCGACATGAGTAGAGGGGAAGGAGGAGAAAGACAGGTTTGTTCTCCACTTCAAAGAGCCAGCAGCACCCATCATAGCCCACCGCCGCTCACACAGCTCCATGAGGCCCCGGGCCAGTCTTCAGGGCCTGCAACCATGCTGCACAGCCATGTCACACACACCCTCTACACCAGGAGAAAGCACGCACACACACACACACACACACACTTCCTGGCAAAGGCCTGACCACACACCTCCGTCAGTAAACACCGTGGCCTTTCTGACGCTAGCAAATTCCTCACATTCCGTCTTCCTTCAGACTCACTTCACATAACTCGGGAGAATGAAATGACACACGCATACCACACACATTCTCAGGAAAAACACACACACACACACTGGACTGTGACAAGCCTGTGATTAAAAAAAGAGCTTGAAAACCTTGTGATGTGTGTTTACCAAGATACTGTGATTCAAACGACTGAGAGCAGACACTGGACTCTATCTACAGGACAATTCATTCCCTCTCCACTTTCCATGCACATTTCTAGCATGCAAGGTGTACAAGGAAAACCAAGTGCAAAATGAAAAGAGTTTGGCTTCTTGGATTTAAAAACAACTTCCTAATGTTTATGCACATCTTTTCTGTTCACATACCTTCCTTGTACAGTATGTCCAGATCTCTACGTAGTTTGGATAGCCGGTTGAAAGATGCATTCATAACTGACATCACTGACTTTCCATGATCATTTGCATGAGAAGGTAATTTCAGTTTGAATAATATTGAAGTTGTAGTACACTCTAGTGAAAAAGCTAACCATGGGCCAGTTTGCCAGTTGTTCAACAGAATGTACAGTATGCTTAATGTTAGTGTGTTAAAATTATCACATTCTCTCTGAATTCCTTTGAATGGCAATGGAATTAATTTCACTTCCTGAAATTCCCATTCAAATTAAATTTCAATTCCATTCAAATGTTATGACAGCAAATTCATTCATTGAGCTGTTCTGAAATTCCAAATATGGCACAGCCCTGCTTCCTCCAGACAGTTCTGGCTAACCTTGAAAACAGAGCTATGGGTTGCTCCAGAATATCCCCTAAACTAAGCAAATCTAAAGGTACCCTCAGCTCCTCAACAAGTAAACACACACACACACACACACACACACACACACACACACACACACACACACACACACACACACACACACACACACACACACACACACACACACACACACACGACTTCTACATCCCCGCAGTGGTTTTGGCATCAGGACCTGGTCTTGTTTTTCATGGAGGCAGACTATAATTCCACATATCATTATTTTAATTACAGCCTAGTGCATGGCCCTTTAAACTATTTCAGCCCAGCCAGCCACAAGAGGTCATATACTGCTGCTAGTAATTGTTTGGGATGAATGTTTACATGTTTCACACAGTGGCTTCCTGCTTGCTTGGGCTGTTTTATTCATTTACTCATTCATTGATTTGCTTTCTACTCTTTAATATTACAAGTGCTATAGCATCAGGCTATATTTTGCAATTACAAAACATCACAGATGGCTCCATACTGTTGTCACGTTGTCTGGTGTACTGTAGGCTATGTATGAGATATACATTTTGGTTATGAATGCTCCCCTGGACTGATGCCGTAGGTGGGGCAAGGACTTGTGGTATAAGCAAAGGTAAGCATTGTGATTTCTATAGTGATAGGGTCAGGGTTGTAGCTTGTAAATGCCTTTCTTTGCATATTCATTTACAAAACACTGCAAACCCTGTGTAATCTCACAATGGCTATTTCCCAAACTTACTTAGTAACAGCAGAATTACGCAGACATTATCCCTATTTTGTTTATTCTGTATTCAGACTGAGGTATGATTATAACTCACTGAAGAATCTTAAAACTTTAACTTACTACAATTGAAACGTATACGTTATTTCATTTTTCAACAACCCCTAAAACAGTTAAACCAACCCTTCTTACCAGACAATGTACAGGCTGCACTAAAAATGAAATGGTAATATACTACACTGTATACTACATACAGTGTGCCCCATACTACATCAAGTTCAGCTCTAATAGCTTAGCTCAGTTTCATATTTTGTTTTGGTTTGTCGTTGTTGAAAACAGTTTCCTACCTTCTGTAGCATTTGTGGCAGAAGGAAGATTGTAAACATGACAGACCAAGGTTGAGATTGGAGTGGCTCTTAAAACTGTAAACCAAAGGTGTGGGCACACTGGTTTTACAAACAATGTTGCATTGTGTGAGCTTTCAATGCCATTTTCACTGGACTATGTTTTGCAATACTGTACACATAGCATCATAATGCTCATGAAATGTTGTAAGACAAGTATCATAATGTGAAGTTCATTTCCTACCAGAAAGCTGCTACAAAGCCTCGTACACACATTGGCACCATCTCCTCCATTTCCAAACAGCAGAACCAGATGGTATGAAATGATCGGACTTTTTTGTGCTTTTGTGTACACTTGACCATGCTGCTTCATGGGACCAAAATACTTTGTTATGTATATCTTCTGACAACACAATCACTACATCATTAAAGAGACAGGCAAGAACAAACCTATTTTAAAAATCCTTCCTTTCTATTGGCATAGCAAGAGATTGTAACAGACACAGTGTCCCAGTTTCTCCATCTAATGTAATGTAAAGTAATGCTATGGTGAAGGTTAGCAGATCTACTGTATACAACTAAGAGAATGCCATCAAATGCAAATGAAAACCTCATTTCCCTCTCTTATAAATATCAGACAAATGCCATAAATGACATTCACTGATGAAGACTTTTCCATGTATCTGTATCACATTGTAAGTGTTTGTATGTTCTGTGACAAAAAATATGAATATACCGTAAATCAGTTTTCTGAAGCCCATGATTTCTCAACTCTTTTAAAATGTAGAGCAGCCTTCCAAATACTTCCCGTCTAGCAAAATCTCCAATGTTAGATACCATTTACCCTGGAAAATGATGAGGATTTGCTGGTAATTGAGAACAGGTTTTAGACAAACTACTAAAGATGGGAATGCTATCCACAGTGGAATACTGTGGATGTAGTTGACTAATTAAAAAAAAAAAAATCAGAGGACATCAGAGATTAGAAGTGAATTCTTCAAGAGCCCTGGAGATTGGAGTTACTAAACAAATAAGCTGCTTATTGCTGCTTAATAAGCCGACAACCATGTAAATAGCATTTCTGCCCACGTCATTATCACCAACAGCCAAAGACAGTAAAAAAAAAAGATCTACTTCACAGTTTGAGATCTGAGAGTAAATCTTCTTATCTTCAGGGGTGTGTGAAGTTCAAACATAAGCCTGAAAACTAGGACTCATTGTGTGGAAATGAGCCACATTCTGATAAACAAAGTGGCTCTTAGCCATTTCAGCTCCACATTTCCACCAAGCAGCAGAGCAGTGGAAGGGAAATCTAGGACCCACACAAATCATTTGAGTAAGACTGACTCCAAACTAAAGTAAATTAAGGAATCTAGGATGCTTATCCTGCTCTGTATGAAAACAAATAATTTTCTATATGCAAGGCTGACAAGGGGAAATTCCAGTCAATATGTCAATTAAGGATTGTGGAACTAGAGAGATTTGAACTCATTCGAAATAAGGTCACTCACATGAACACTTTCATGTCCGTGTGGCCTTTCTGTAGTAGATGAAACCTCCATAGTGAAACCGCACAGCCTCTTCTATCTACAGTGATTAGGCACAGAGCTGCTTAAGTGGCAATATGGAGAGCTGGCAATGCCTTACACGTGCTCACATTGACTAGCAGTAGACAAATTATCACGACTTACCACCAAGTGTAGGTCTTTAAAAATGAAACACAATGTCCATCTGTTTCACATAGCCTAAATTAAAAACATTTTTGCACAGGGGCCTCTACACCCCTTGGCCTTTTATCACTGAACTTGGCCAACATGGAGATAGTTAGCAACTTGAGGACCACACACGGGGCGAGGGCTAATTATGCTCTGTTTGCCATGCTGACTAGGAGCCGTCCGCCCATTAGAACAGCGCTGTCATCAGCTCGGAGCTGAGCGGCTCAATTGATTCTGTTCCGTGCAACAACAACAATGAACAAACCGTCATGTGCTAATAGCTAATTGAGCTCTCCAGAGTTAGACAGAATGTTTCCCATTTTCAGGGGTGCTGACATGGTCCAATTACTTCAACCTCCAAAGGACGACTAGCTGGGCCATGAATCAGCTTTTGTTTTTTTCTTTTGTTTTTTTACTTTCTATTCTTTTTCTTTGGACCAATATATGACTGTTTAATTCACTCCATAACTTTGAGTCTTTCTCTTCCAGCACTTCCTCTCAGCTCACACTGCATCTCTTTTTACTCATACTGCATCCCTCATCATTCTTAGTACTGGACATCTTGTAATCAGACTCAGACAATGGCTGGATGAAAAAAAAAATCAATTCTTTAACCCTAGTGGTGGCAAAAATGGAATAAATTAGCCTAAAAGGTGGTGTATCCCTTTAACCCAAAGTTACATAAACCTACACCAGTAATAATATATAGTTTATTTCATATGGTCTATATATACAGTACATAAAGTATATACTGTAGACTATTTGAGCCATGATTAATGATTAACAATGATTCAAGAGCTTTGCTATGGCTACTGTTAAGTAATCACACTTTTCTTAGCAGGAAAACTATTTCTAGTTTTATAAATAACATATCAAAGCTTGCAAGTGACCTTCCGGTTTTAATCATCCTTGAAATCCTCCTCGCGAGTCAAGCCTCTCAACTGTTAATGATACATTATGGCTTTGTTTGACTTGAATTTAAGCCGAACTAATGTCAAACTTCAGCGTTTCACTTCATCATTTGTCATTCTGTTATAGCATGATTACTTCCAAGCTGAGCACAGTGCTTTGATTAGACTAAGCATCACACTGGCGCCTCATTTGGGAGGCCCTGCACTAGCTGATTGCTAATTGAGTGGAAAAGTCTGAAACAGAGATTTGAAAGATCACACAGGAGAAACCACAGAGAGGTTGATACAGAGACAGCTTAGAAAACTTTAAGGCAATTTATGGAGAAAGGAGAAACTGACAGACTGGTGCCCTCTGAAATCATAGTTTGTTTGATTTGCCAAATATCTACTGACAGACATTTTAGCAACACTAAACATGTGTGCACGCAAAGCGTTTCCTGAGGTGCAGTGCACACTGACATCAAGTGCACTAACACAACTGGCTGTGGGGAGATTTACAGTCTTGACGTGTGCCTGCTGCTGGTGTACCATCCCTAGAGCTGGCCTTTCTCCAGGTAGAGTCACTGAGTTCAGATGCAACTGGGCTTAGCAGCCACAGCCCTGGCACCTGCCAGAGAGCTCCTCTCTACCACTGCATGAGAACTCTCCCATGCTTTTGTATGTTTCTAGGAGTTTGCAACACTGTACAACAGTCATACCAGTTCTTTAGGTCTATGTAAAAGTCTTTTTCCTTTGGTTAACAAGATTTATTTTGGTCAATATGGGTGTAAAATCAACTGAGCTCTATGCATTACTGAGGATCCGTGGAAATGGAGGAAAGCCTGCTACAGTCTGCAGACTGACACTGGCAGACACTGCCAATAATATCCTCAATATGCCAGTTAACATGCCTGCAAGCTTTTAACAATACTTAGTATTGATCAATACTTTGGTGGTTAACATTTTAGATTCAGACCAAAACTCCACAACGCTTTTTCAATTAATTGTTCAATTATTGCTTTAAACCATCAAATGTCAATGTGTTAATAATACAGAGTAATTTTGTGGGTTTTATCAGAACTTGTAGCAAGTCTGCGGAGGCGTCTGGGTGGCACCACACAGCAACATCAAAATGTCCTGGGAGGACAAGCCTGGTCAGGCTCAGCTGGGGTGTTGCAAGAGCGCAGCTGGCTGTTTGAAAGGTTTATCCTAAAAGACAAACTTGCTGTGGCCTGAGCTTTGGGGGGACTTTTGTTTAAAACGCCTGTGTTAATTTGGCCTCAGTGTTTGGCTGAAAGCTGCTTGATGCTTATAGAGTGAGGCCCCGTCTTTCCCCACATGTTTGGTGTGGGCTTCTCCAGCTTTGAGGGGATCCACTCCTCTCTTTTAAGTCCAACCAAGCAGCAAGCACATCATTAGGAATCACTAAGGGACAGGAGAAGGCTTTGGAGTGGATCAGGTCTACAAAGACTAATTACTGCACCAGAGGGAAACCGTGTTCTTCACGGGGCCAATACACACGTGTCTAGTGTAGTGTATACTGCTCTGGGAAGTCAACATTATGATTAGGACATTAGGTGCATGACACTACTAAACATGAATGAATACGTTTCATCTACTATATGTGCATAATATCTGCACATCTGCAAGGCTTTATGAAAATTATAAGGACATGAAAAGGATGACTGGGGTTTCCACGAAAGCCTGACAACTTTAAAGACACTAACAATGATTTTTTTTTTTTTTACAGCTTTTGCCTGCTTTTACAAAATCTCTAAATTCAGTGATGATCTATGTTGGTGGCGAGAATGGATACACACATCATGCTTTCTACAGACTGCTTGGCTGTGCTGTATTGCGACACCCAACCAAAATCTCTTTACATCTGAATGTGGCCAAAACACATTAGCAGTGTCAGTTAGCAAGCTGGCTAGATTTTATCAGTGCCAGGTGTGCTGCTGTGGGGGCTCTCTGGTTTGGACGAATCAGCTCTTTAGTTTTAGACCAAAAAATAGTTTCTGTAGCTTCAACAAATTTTCATCTAATTCAATATTTAACCGTCTCCTCCTGCACTATATTTCCGTCACCTTGATAGGAGCCAGCCCGTTCCCGTAATGTGCACTGTGCCAAAGCTCTTGGGGTCACACGAACAGCCTTGACATCCAACTCCTGCTAACGTCATGTTGGGTCATTATCGCTCCACCAGAAAGCCATCATTACGTCTAACGGGCTTTTTTATCCGCCCCAAACAAACAGCTTGCGTCTGCCACTGGCTTTATGACACAAGTCAGAGGCTGAGTTGGAAAAGCAGGAGGTACAAAAGGGAGGTGGTTGTCCTTTCTGCTCTCCTCCAGCAGTGTTTCTTATTACGGGGCCAATCTGTAGGGGTGGGCAAGTTGGGCTTGACATTTCCCTCTCTTTCCAAGGCTAATGTCCCTAGAGGGAAGCAAGCTGGAGCGCTGGATGGACTTCTTGATGAGAGACGAGGGTTAGCCTTTCACGCTGCTTCAGAGCCAGTGGGAAGAAGACACCATGTTATCCATGTTCTTTTTAGATTCAGACTGAATAAAAATGATCCTTTTTGGCCAAAGACATTGCACTCAGAATTCCAGTATGTCCTATAGAGGCTCTCCCTATAGGCTCCAGTAATGCCCACATGCGCAGATATGGCAGCAGATGATGAGGGGGGTGGAGGCCAGAGAGGAGGGAGGGCTGGGTGCTGGGAACTGCTTTTTACAGCCGATCCCAGCCGGGGTCAGACCTTTTATTTTGGTAACCCCACCAGTAAGGCAACTTAAACAAAGAACACAGTCGCAGGAACTGCAAGCCAGCCGGCTGATTGGAGGGGAGGGGGAGGATGTGCTGCTGCGCTGCAGACGGCTCTGGATGCACACGGCCCGGGTTTTCCCCCTCATCTACTGGACTCGCTGCACGTCTCAGCACCCAACAGCTGTCAGCAGGCCCAAAAATCCAGTCAACTCTTCCAAACACACACACACACACACACACACACACACACACACACACACACACACACACACACACACACACAGTCATCTTTGTCACTCCCTAAGGAACATGACTCACACCTCTGCTTCACTACAACCCCAGAAACAAAACACTACCGTATCAGCAAAAGACAATGTAAGCTGCCCCAACCTCTCAGTGCAATACGTACTGCCTCCTTACCAAAGGCAATGTAGTTCACCATCATCATCAGTCCTCTAAAGCTTGAGTATGCCTCCATCTCATCAAGTGACAATGACACAGTATTTCATGGCTTGTCTAATTGTTGTGTGGGAAACTATAAAACAAGTTTAAACGTGTTCTCCTCTTCAGTAATTGAGTCTTCTGGGATACGCCCATATGGAGGCAATGTATTGTTTTCTTTGTAGTACATGTATGTTCCTGCTTCCTTCAAGTCTTCATTGAGCTTTTTAGTGAGTGGTCCTTGGCTCTTGAGCTACACTACCCCTCTCATTCCCTGAGTCGAATGCTGCCAATGAACTCTGATAAGTGGTCAGTGATACTCCCTCCACATACATGTAATGGTTTTTTGAGGGGTCAGAGATTTTAAAATACAATTGATATGCATTTGCAACAAAAACTCTTTGCCTTCACCATGGTGAGGCATTACTGTCTTGCACCTTGGTATTGAAAAACCCACCAAAAGGTACTCATCATCTGTCTGATATTATACCTCCATACATGGGAGGTGGAATTCCCTTCTGTCTAATCATAGATTACTGATGGTTCCTTACTTTTCTGGCCTTCAGTTACTACTATTTCTTGGTGTGTTCAATATTTCCCCTTTTCCCCATCTCTCTCTCTCTCTCTCTCTCTCTCTCTCTCTCTCTCTCTCTCTCTCTCTCTCTCTCTCTCTCTCTCTCTCACACACACACACACTGTATATATATGATAAAGCAGTAATGAAAATAGATCCATACACAGATATAAATGTGTACAACACTCAAACAAGCACTCCCACAAATATAAACATAAACAACACTCAGACACGCACCCCCAGATTTAAACATGAACAACACACAGACAAGAACCTCAACAGATGTAAACACGAACAACACTCCAACAAGCACCCCCACAGATATTCTACATTCAGTGGGTGTTGAAAGTCCCTCCTCCATTTTGAGCAGATTCACTAAAGTGCAGCTACAAAAACAGACCCATGTCATGGGTGGGGCAGACCAGAGAACTGCAGCTGTGGTTTGTTGTTCCACTGGATGGAGGGGTCTCGCTTGAGAGTTTCACACACACACACACACACACACACACACACACACACACACACACACACACACACACACACACACACACACACACACACACACACACACACACACACACACACACACACACACACACACCCCTTTTCCCCCTGTAACACATTTCCTGTCCCACATATCAAGAAAAACACTTCCAAGTGATTAGAGACTGCCATTTTTCCGGAGTGGAGTTTGTTTCCCACAGGAGATAAACAAGACTTTGCAAACAAAAGCAGACAAATCATTACAAACCTTTGGGATATCCAACACTTAAATTATTAGGTTAGAGTAAATTCAACTCAGCACGTTCACGATACGAAAACCACTAAACAAACAAAAAAACAACAACTATAAAACAAACCATAAAAGCAGAGTTTAGACACAAAGGTCAATCTGTGAAAGTGCAAATGTGTGTGTGTGTGTGTGTGTGTGTGTGTGTGTGTGTGTGTGTGTGTGTGTGTGTGTGTGTGTGTGTGTGTGTGTGGAGCCCATTCCCGGCAGGAAAAGGGAAATGGCTTGGAGTAATCTTCCCTCCCTGCTCTATCTGTGGCCCCTCTGCTACATGAAGCCCAGGTGCGCCTCTGCTCTGCCCCATCTGTAGCTGTGAGGCCATAAACAGTGTTTGGCCGGTGGGGGTGGGGGGGGCTACTGTATTAGGCAAAGCTCAAGAGATCACAGGCAAACCACAGCCTCACACATGCCATCTTTATACATCACTCTACACTATGGTCTGCGCTGTGTGGTTAAATCAACCACATACTAATTGTACAGCAAAATATCTATCTGTAATTAGAATGAAATATCAAATTACTTTGAAATACATGCTATTCATAGCTTGGCTTTCTACAACCATTTAGAAAATTTTAGGCAAATGTGTATGAGCCAAGCCAAGCCAAAGGTTGAGGCTTTTGGGGAGAGAATATGTGTGCTCTCACAGTGCTGTAACTAACGTGCCTCATGTTTTACCCTAACCCTCACGACACAACCCTGACTTCAAGGGACATACAGTCTAAAATTACAACCCTTCAGCTTTTTGACATAGCCCATAATTTCTGATCTCTCTGCATAACCATTACTCTGATGGCAGATAATGGAGCTGCGTCTATATATGGGCAAATCTAAACAGTAGCCTTTATTTAGTGGCCTAGAATCATCCCTGTAGGTTACATGTCCAGGGACACACAACAACTGGATGAAATGCAATCAGAAATGACAAAGATTTTGTGTGTGTGTGTGTGTGTGTGTGTGTGTGTGTGTGTGTGTGTGTGTGTGTGTGTGTGTGTGTGTGTGTGTGTGTGTGTGTGTGTGTGTGTGTGCAAACTTCCCACATGTGGAGCATACCATGTAGACTATATGAAGCAGCGTCAGGTCAGAACAGACTATCTATTTCTCTCTCTCTTAATCTTAGTGTTTTTGTTCTATAAGCATCAGACAGGCCTGTTCATATCAAAGAACATCCTGGCAATAATAGTGCCTGCTCCAAAAACAGCACCATAAATGATGGACTCTCACATCTATTTTAAGGAGTTGGCATGATGAAATATTGGGACTAATTTGGAACCCTTTTTGTTGCTGCGCTCACGTAAGCTCAGTGCGTGCTAATGTGAGAAGAGCTAATCAAGCACTGTAATCAACTTCATCCTCGTGGCACAATGGCTTTGAAATGCATGATTCCTCCTCCCAGTCCCAGCCTGCCTTTCAGAGAGCCATGGGGGAGATACAAAGACAGAGGCTTCCTTTTTGGGCAACATGTCTGGTCATGCTGCTCATCAATCATAACAGCAGCCCATTTACGCCTGTAGCTCAGCAGGTGTGTGGAGAGACGACATACATGCGTACAAAACGCACACAAACACACCAAGTTTCACATAAACACACACATGATTACAGCACTCACTCAGCAACACACATGCACAAAGAGCCTCCATATTGAGCTGCTTGAGCAGCTAAAGCGCTGACAAAGGCGTGTGTCCTTTGAGGTTAATCCCATGAAACTAGGAGCTAGGTCATATCAAGGGGCCCAGCACAGGGCGTGTGCCAGTACAGACCTGCACTCATATTAATTACACATGTGAGGCACATCCAGCTGACGTGTGGTCAGAGGCGCAGTAGAAACCACGGCCCCAGGCACAGCCTCCCCGCTCTCGCAGAAAAACACCCAGCCATGGAGGAGGAGGAGGAAAAAAAACCTTTAATGAAGGACTGGATGAAGTCCAAAGACTGAGGCAAATCATTTGAAAACAGCGATGTGTTTTGGACGGGCTAATCTTTATCTTGGATCAGAGGAGTGATCCCGACCGCAGGCTGCACACTGATCTGTTTGATCTCCCCTCCCCCTGTCCCCCCGGGCCCCTCACACTTTTATGATCTTTGGAGCCCGCCCACTTTGATGCACACCTCTGGAGGAGCCTGCTGAATGGCACATGATCGCATGAGATACAGTACGCTTGCCATGACTTTGGCTTCACCTCACCAACAACACTCGACTAAAAAACATGTGACTGCATTTGTTTTTGGGGGCAAACTGGAGATGAACTCAAAGTTTGGAGGGTTTCACGACGAAAGTGAGCAAAATTCACCCAAGTTGGAGTAACCCAAGTAATTTATGAAACTGAGAGTTCACACAGTGATCAAACTTCAAACTGCGAGGCTGAAAGCCAAAGAGCAAATAAAAGTACATATTGTGCTTCTCCGGCAGTCTCTCCCATCAGGCAGAAACCTCAGCCTCTGTGAGGCCGAGGCTGTGGAAAAAAAGAAGTTTGAGCGTTGAGCGGGGGAAAGTTCCGTAAAAAAAGGGCCGTGTGAAGTTGGAGCGGCGCACCTCAGAGGGAAGGGAAGCGGAGAACAGAGGGGACGATGCTATCTTTCCGCTCCATGTGTCGCTTGAGCAATCAGGGAAGAGATAAGAGTGGGTGTGTGGCTCCTGTCCTATCCCAGGGATGGGCCCCACAGCACAGCAGATTACACCATGGCCACTGCCATGTGCCAGCACCAGGCTTGCCAAGCCTCCAACATGGCCACTGATAACTACACCCACCCACTGCTGCCACTGCAGCCATGGGCCAAGTTTCCCTGGGCACACATCCTCCCTCCCTCCCTCCCTCTGCTGGGTCACCAGCCAGCCAGCCTCTGCATTTGTCATGCTAACAGAGGCCCAGATGCTATCTCCTGCTACTTGGCCTTGGGATAGTCCAGTGTGTCCACTAATCTATGGGATCTGTCCTCTGCCTCGGCATATAGAGTCACCCTAGATTACAGTGAATTATACACGTCCTTAAAGAGACAGAGAATAAATATTTAGACAGCAATGCTTAAGTTTTGCGCAAATTAAAAAGTTGGCTTCATGATACCACCCATAAGACTTTTCAAAGGTAAATAGAGCATGTGCAATTTTGTAACAAGATGTGCATCTAGTCCTAGAGCTGGCTTTGTTCAGTTTGAGTTGAGTCCTGTGGGAAATCTCTTCCTGGGCCAGATTTTGAAAATCTAAAGGCACGGTTTAAGCCCCATTGGGCTGCCAGGTGGGATCCTTGTGTCTTTGCTAGCTTGGAAGACAAATATCATTTTCCTGTCAAAGAACCTGTGCCCACATGGAGCTGGTGGTCAAATAATAATCCATGTTCAGGCACATTGGTACCCTGAGTTACGTATTTAATGTTGCACCTAGATAATGAATTTAGGTAGACCAAGGAAGGCATTCATATTGGCTTCTTATTCTCAAATAAACATTCAACTATCAACAGTACAACAGTACAAGTACAACTAAAGTAGTAGCTTTAGTGAAACTTGATACAGTCAAGTGCATTTCAAAGTCTAAACTTGTAATACTTTCCAGACGTCAGACACTAAAAGTATCGCTGACACAAATGTAACTGGTACGTTCTACAGATAGAAAGATACATGTACTTCATTCATCACAAAGAAAATCCGGAAAGGCAGCCATCATTCCAAGTTTATTGAAACATAATAAAAGGCATGTCTACAATCACTGTTTTCAGACATAGTCAATGTAATCTAAGTAGTCTAAATTTACGCTAGTTAGACATGAGACACTGGAGAGCCACGGACACACTCATACAGAGTGTGAGAAACCATTCACTACATAGTTCTGAACAAATGGTCCCCAAACTTGTCCCTCCCAATGCCTAGCACTGCTCCACTGTCTCCCATTCCTCTCCCCAGCCTCCCTCTCCACTCTTCTCCTGTTACAGCCCCAGTGCCACATCTCACTTTAGTCCCCAGCCTTCCTTCTGCTCACAGTGCTCAGCCATGCCCAGGCATGGAGGCCAAAGGCCAGTCTGCTCTGCTCTCTGCGCTGGCAGGAGAGGTGCTACTAACATGTCCTAAGAATGGTCAAGGATGCTAAAACTGACCAGGGATGTGGCTTCATACGAGAGTGCCTCAGAGGTGCTTCTAAGTCAACTACCTGAAACCGGATCCGTCTGCCTATCCATATACTCTTGCAGCAGGGTTGGGTTGGGGGTTGGGGGACATAAATCTGGGGTGGCGCCGGAGCTTCGCTACCATCTATAGCGGCCCACTCCACAGCTCTAACAAGGCCTCGCGGGTCCTGCCACCCATCCCGGCCATGGGCATCGGGTTTCTGCGACATGCCGGTGGTATTATTTTGGCATCCGTGCTTTGTAAGACAAGTTTTTAAAATAAAAAAGGGGCCAGAGTTGAACGGCTGGGATGGAAGCGAGGTGATTTGTGGGCTGCCGCTGTAGACCCAGCATGGGATTGACCCAACAGGCCAGCACCAGATTGGAGACGGAGTGGGAGGGGACCTGGAGGGGTGAGCTAGAGGTGAGGGGGAAAAGGCACTGGAAGTGGAAGTGGAAGTGTGTGTGTGTGTGTGTGTGTGTGTGTGTGTGTGTGTGTGTGTGTGTGTGTGTGTGTGTGTGTGTGTGTGTGTGTGAGAGAGAGAGAGAGAGAGAAAGCGAGAGAGACACTCTGCAGTGATCACAAAAGAGTGTGAATATGAGAAAGCTAGAGGCTCCAGCTGCCCTAATGCCCCAGCTAGACTTTCAGATATGTTTGGTAATGCTTACAGAAGCTAGTTGTAGCCACTGGGGAAAGATTAGCTTTGATATGAAGAGATCAATGTATACAAATACAGGCCTGTAGCAGCCTGGAATGGCATTTGGCAAGATCTTTTGTGGAGCCAAAATAATTCTGATCCCTAAATATTCAAGCTCAAATACCTTCTCAATCCACCACATTACAACCGGAGTATTTTCAGACAGAACACACATCAGTCAAATGTCATCCAAGTATGAAGACAAGTCTATTTTGGACACACAGTGTAGCATCATGTATTTGATCTTAATCAATATCAGAAACTCCTCCTTACATGGTTGAGAGGTAAAACAACATCTAAGGAAAGCAACAACAGAATCTAGGCTGAAAGGTGAACACCTTTCATCATAGCACCCAGAGTTCCCCTTTTATCATGACACCCAAATTCTTTTCCCCACAATAATAACACACAAACACACACACACACACACACACACAAACACACATTGGACTTTAGTGCATGAGAATATAAATGCACCTACATGTTGCAGCACAGAATCCTAGTACTGTATGTATATGGATGTGTTTTATTTGACAGCCATCATTAGGCACTAAGCAGCCATAACATTAGAAGTTCCCAGGCCAGATTAGACAAAAAGCTGCATTAGCAATATCGCGCGTTAGCAACTTGTGCAATTTAGTGCTTCCCTGAGCGCTAACAGAGAGAGTGCTTGGAGGTGATGATTAACCGCATGGCTAAAGCTCCAACTCCGCTGCTGGGAACCTGGCCCCTGGTGAAATTTTGACAGGGGATTATGGCGCTCCCTGCTAGCAATTCCACACCAGACTGGCAAGGAACCAAACCACTGACAGCATAGCTGCCCCCTGTCTTATCAACCTCCCCCAAGCTCCCGGACCAGTGCAGTCCAATGATCTCATTCCACTTCATTAGCTATGGGGCTTCCGTCAGCAGCACTTTGAAACAAGGACAGGGCTTCTGCCTCTGCTAACCTAGGAGAACCAACCCAGCCTCAGGAAGGCGTTTATGAGCCACTGGCTAAGAGAGAGAGAGAGAGAGAGAGAGAGAGAGAGAGAGAGAGAGAGAGAGAGAGAAAAAGAGAGAGAGAAGAGAGAGAGAGAGAAAAAGAGAGAGAGAGAGAGAGAGTTCTACTAGGGAGGTGCCCTGCCTCTGGCTCCATAAGAACATCAAAAGTGAAAAACTCAAACACAAACACAGTCCCCATCAAACCACAGGTGCCTGGCACACACTCCCGCCTGCACTGGGAAGGGGGGGGAAAGAGTCGGCTGAGGTGTCTGCACTTTGTTGTGGCTCCGGCTGGATGACAAGTAAATAGTGGAATAAATCACTGTGAGCTTGAGTCGGCTCATAAATCTACACATCTGTAGGGGTGCCATGGTAGTACACAATAACAGTCGTCTGGAGGTGGCACCTATTTAGCACAATGCAACAGAGATGCCATGAGTTCATCCAAATATACACAATCCAGTCAATTTAAGACACTGAATGCGCAATTCAATGCAAAAATTCCCGTTTCCAGGAAAACAACAGTCAGAGCAGTTAGTGTGTAACTGAGCACGCAGATCACATGATGAAAGTGGGTGGAGGACTACTCACAAAGGGGGTCTGGGTCATCACACACACACACACACACACACACACACACACACACACACACACACACAGCAGTGTGGCAGCAGTCAAACTGTGCGCTTCAAACACTCCTAGTCTATAAATACAACAGGCTCTGCTCAGTGTCTCTGAATGGATCTCTGTTTGTAGTGAGGCTCCTGAACTTCATGGCCTCGTGGAGTCCGGCATAATGCAGAACAAGAGCAGAAGTATCATTTGGAGCGGTGACACACAATGCAGCCTCTGTCAAAGTTGGGCAGATTGGCAGCCGTTTGGGGGGATATTAAAGCCAGGGGGACAGTAGGACAGTGGGGACAGAGAGCCTTTTGTCCCTGGGGTGTTAAAGCAAAAGGCTCTGCGGGCTGTGGTGCCTGTGGAACTGGCCTGTGATAACAGCGCTGCGCACAGGAGCAGTGGGCGTCCGCTCCACTGGGGGGCTGGGGGGGGGGGGGGGCACACTGCTGGGAAGTGAGGCTGCTGCTGGGGCGAAAGAACAAGCCCTCTTGGGCTGCTGCTGCTGCATTACTCTAAGGACCCAGAGAGAAAAGAGGCCAGTTGTTGCGGAAGATGGCCGTCTCCAGCTGTGGGTGAGAGGGATGGAAAGAGGCAACCAAAGGCACAAGCGGCAGAAATAAACACCCACCAGCTCAGAGTTGCACTCCAAGGAAAACATTTCCCTGCATTTGTGGCGTATCATGACTGGGGGGAAATAGCCCAAAGTAGAACGGAGCATGAAACTGAAAGATAAACCAAATAATACTCTCTCCAAATAAAATCCAGAGTAGAGTCACACTAAAATGAGGGGAACTAGAATAACTCATAGCTAGGAACTAAAAGTGCCCACGGCCTACAGCATCGAAATAGGCCATCACTAAACGTACAGTAAGAGGAACCAAGGGAATTAAGCCAAGTTTATAAGCCTTTTTAAAGCAAGCTTCAATATAGAAGCCACACGCTTGATAGCAAGTGGCTCATTCGCTCTCTATAATTCAAGCGGGAGTTCTGAGAGTTTGGGATCCAGCGTGAGGTGAGGAAGAGGAGTCTGGCGAATGACATTACGGCGAGTGAGCGGCGCCACACAATTCAGCCCGCTCTGCATTTATGGCAAAAGAGGGAGTCGAGGAGGTGGCAGAGCAAGAGAATTTGGAGAAGGAGAGGAAAGCTGGAGGCTTGCGCTGTGTGTGTGAGTCACCGTTCCCCCTGGTTCCTGGCTCAGGCCAACACCACTGCTGCCTGACAAGCACGCCACACACCAAGGAAAGAAGGCAACGACCAAACGAGAAAAAGAGCAGAACAGATATAGAACTCGGAGACGGAGAAAATTTAGAGGCCTACACATACCACACACACGCACAAAAACACACACACACACACACACACACACACACACACACACACACACACACACACACACACAAGCGTGGGCTGAGACCAACGCTTCCGATGGTGGGGGCTGAAATATGGTTTCCAACCCAAATCCAGAAGGACGCAGTATGTTGATCAAGTGTGGAAATCCAGTGTGTACACACACACACACACACACACACTTACTTCCCCCTGAATGTACAAATGTAAATACGAGGGGCAAATAAATAAGTCCAACTTCCGCCGCCACAGTGAGAGACGGTGAGGTGACATCTCTAATCTTTCTCCACAGCGCTGGAAAAGTGTGACCACGAGGGCAAATGGAGAGGAAAAAAGCAACACCCTCCATAAAAACATCTGTGGACAGGACAGGAAAGAGGGGGGAGGAGCGGGGAGGTGTGGATCTCTGAGTCACCCGGAGTGTGATGTGAGCACCTGACGTGGCATGACAGCCATTTGAGCGCTCCTATTCCTCCCCCACATGCCCAACTCTGGAGAAGCTCTGGAGTGGGTCTGCATTGGCAGGTCTGGACCACAGTACCAACCTGAGGGCACCTGTCAATCAAAAACTTGTAGCAACCAAACATGAGCGTCACCTCCGTCTTAATTAAAGTCAGCCACTTTCACGTTAGCTTTTGCCAAAGGCATTGCAACACACTTCTATGTATTCTGAGTATCTCTTTCTCTCTCTCTTTCTCTCTCTCCCCCTCTGTGTGTGTCTGAGTAGGTGTGTGTGTGTGTGTGTGTGTGTGTGTGTGTGTGTGTGTGTGTGTGTGTGTGTGTGTGTGTGTGTGTGTGTGTGTGTGTGTGTGTGTGTGTTAGGACACAGGTTTGTATGCTCCCAGGAGTACTGTGTAGTAACAAAGTAGGCGAAGCATCCTGTTCAGACGCTCATTTCCTCCCAGTCTGTGTGAGCTGTTTTCTCAGCCTGGGCAGGAGGGCAGGAGGCACCGGGGCACCAGAGCCCAGAGCAGCCCTCCATACTGCATCCACGCTCACACTCACCTCCACCACCAGGAGACCACAACAACCATGCAGCTGGGACACCGGGCCAATAGCTGAGGACAGTGGATGTACAGACAAACATTTTAGAAAGAAAACCTCAAAGATATTGAAGTTGAGGACAGCAGATAGTGCTGTCAGTAGTACAACATAGACCGAAGAGCGGCAGCTAACGGCAACTGAAAAAGGCCAAAGAAATGTCACTTGAGAGTGAGTTTGTGGCCACATTAAAGTTAGTGTTAGCCGTCACTCACATTCTTTTCCTTGATGACCCCAAATAACAGAGCTATAGTTGGAGGTCCTCTGGACTAGCCAAGATACCTCAAGCTATGTACATTTCTGCTGCCCATCTACACAATAGCTGGCTTTCACCCTACGTCACTAACGTATTTTTCAGCGTTCTTCTGTACGCGCGCGAACCTCAACTGGTGGGCTTCTGGAGCTGGAGCCATTGAAAGCACTGTATTTTGGCTGCAACTTTTTTGTACCAAAAGCCTCAGTTTTGTGCTGTTTTTGGATGTTATAAACTGTCTAACCGAGAGAAGGGAAAGGGTTAATATCGAGTACCTAAGGAAATCGCCCGTAAAGGTGAGAAATGGGGAAAAAAACTCAGAGAACCATGCCGTAATTCTCTGCCCACAGCCGCGATTGTTGGCAAATCTTTCCGCTCTTGACAAAATTCTGACATTTTCATCAAGTACGGGTCACGTCCGATGTATTTCCCTACTAATTCCTTGTATTTTTCCCTACATACCGGCTCCAAAACACTACAATATGCACTTTTCTCAGTGCCGTCCATTGGTGTTGTTATGCTTGCCTCCACATCCTGCCCATCAGTTCGAATTGTTCGCGCTCCCGTTATCACGTCGCAGGGACCCTGCTATTATTCAGTCTTTATTTCAGGAAGGTTATGGTGTTAATCTCCATCGTCTTCCTAACATTGAATAACTTTCAATTCCCTATTGGTTTGAAATTCATTCCTGACCAGACACCTACTGTACTAGCACTGAACATTTGTAATGGATGCCAACTAGCGGCAGTACGGGTAAATCCTCTTTTAGCTCAGTGGTTAGAGCGTTCGACTCCCATGCCGTGGGTTTGTTGTAGCTGGCGGGGTGGCGTGTTGGAGACCTGTGTGAGGCATGGACTGCCACCGGCTCCACATGCAGACATTTATTTCAGGACAGACAATGGCAACTAAAGCCAGCCGCTGCATATCAAATAAATGTACTCTTTTACTACTGCATCACCCTTGTTCCCATCTCATTGGCCAATCACAACACTTGGAAAAATAACAAAAACACTATCTGCCATAGACACACATTCATTTGACTACAGCTAACAGCCTCAGCATTAACTGTGAGGATACCATGCTTATCAATATTGTGAGGTATATCACAAGACCGTAAACATAACTAACTTCAACCTTAACCAAAAATTGCCATGTACAGGAAGCAGACTGTCTTACGAGGACGCAGGGATTTAACCTCAAACTCCACTTGGTGTGTGTGTGTGTGTCTGTCTGTGTGTGTCTGTCTGTGGGTGGGGTGAAGTGACTAAGCCAGTCTGTTTCCTACAGATGCCAACACCTGGCCAAGGCTGAAACCACACTATGGTCACGTTTTTTTCTTGTTTCCCAAAAACACTGACAAATGACTTAGGCAATTATAGGCCGACGAAATGCAAGTTACAGAATTCATCTAACTTTCTGATATTTTCTCCAAATCATATCATAAGGCCTATGATAACAATGACAGAAACACATTGTTTTTGAGCCAATTTATTTCAGTTGACAACAGCTTTGTGTGCACTCTTCGGTCTAACTTGAACCAATTCCTCTGGTTCTTCTTCCTATCAATAATGCTTGGTGAGCTGGAAGAACAGAACTACAGTTGGACATGCTCCGGACGATGGCTTTAAATGTATTGTATGAGGATTAGGGGATACGGAGCCGCCTGCTTAGGTGGAAGACTGTGGGAAAACTGAACTCTCACACGGGATGTTTAAGGACACAAAGGCATCCTTCATACCATTGCTGAGACAAAGACAGAGTTGAGGCCAAGTTACAAAAATCAGTCAGCAGCGTCTATCGCCACCACTCGTCTAGTGTCCGCCATGTTCTCCGCCTGTCAGTGCCTGTCAAACTACACTCATATTAGGATGGGACAGGGAACAGGACTGTTGATTTGGAGGCAGAAAAGCTCAATCTAAATAATGACCAACACTCCAAAAGATCAATCCAGCACATAACACCAAGCACTCCATTCCCAGCCTGAGGGCTATAAGCTTAGACTCCTATTAAGAGTGACTTTTATAACTCTGTATTCTCCTCGTTAAGCGCACTGAGCCATACATTTAGAGGCTTGTGATATGTTAGTCATGTAAGCTCTGAGGAAAGTAGACAGTATATACTGTATGTACTCTTGTTTACTTGCCTCTTTGTTCAACTGATCTCTAGAGTCATGCTCACCCGAAAGGAGTGCTCCTACACTACATGGAGATTCTATACAATAACATCAAGATTGTATGGTTTTTGTCACATACAGAAAAACTCCAGATAAATCACAAAAGGTAGCAAATACTGTATTAAGACAAGTGACTACTCATAACTTGACGGAAAGAAAAAAGGTCATTTACAATCCAGCTGTATGTTTACTTAGTCAAAGAATAGTTCAAAAAGTTCAGACCATTGTGTGTGGAGTTGAAAAAAAAAAAAGACACCCACGCTGAAATGAAAAAAAAGGACCTAGTAGTTATTGAAATGTACAGTTTCTCAAAGCAAGCGGAGGACAATGAGCCTGGCACTGCAAATCTGAGCGGCTCCTCCAAACTGTTCCACCACTGAGGGGGCGAGAGAGACAGAAAGAGAGAGAGAGAGAGCAGCACTGACGTGGGACTTTCCCACAGTCTCAGAAACCTCTCCAGGGCCTTATTTGTCAGAGGAGAGTCCTGCTGAGGCCATATACCAACGCTCTGGCTGTTGTTAAAAAAAAACACACACACACACACACACAAAAAACACACACACAAAATGTTCCAAAAGAAACCAAATGTGGACGGCTCCTGCCAAGAATGTCTAAATCACACATATATAGAGGCGCATGAGGGGAGAGTGTACAGCTGGGCATTCAGTGCCACTCTCAGCACCAAGACGGCCGGGGACACTGACACAAGTGTCATTCCACAAATTGCTGACGTTTTTGTCCTACATACCTCTTTCTGAGAAAGCTGAGCACTCGACTCTTTCATCTTCTGTTGGATTTAGCCATCTGAGTCACATATGCCAGAGCTGGAACGACTCGCAGGCGCTTCATTTTTCCGCGCTTCTGCGAGGGCTTTGGCTTCTCCCTCACAAATGAACTCTCCCGCCTCAAATAATCACTTTGCCTCTCTCTCTCTCTCTCTCTCTGTGTGTGTGTGGGATGGATGGAGCAGGCTTATGTAATAGCACTGCACCAGGCCTTTCCTCATGCCTCCGAAAGGATACTCTGGGATTGAATGGCCCAAAATCCCAGGAAAATGAATTTCCTCCTTTGGAGATGTGAGGAATTTGTGCTGTGTTAGATGTGAAGAGACTGTGATGTGTTATAGAGGGGTTTTTTTGCCGCTCCATCTGGCAGTGGGGACCTGTTTAAAAAGTGATCTTGAGAAGAGTTCCTGGCCATTAATCTGTGCGCTCCCTCGCTCACAGCACCTCGGAGGCAGGCCACTCAGGCAGATGAAATATCTCAGCTGGGTTGTTATTCCTTGGCTCTGACGAGCTGCTGTTTAGAGAAAGGGAAAACAGCTCCAGAGCGAGGGGCCCCTTCCCTGCTTGGGGATCCTGGTGTTAACAGGCCTGAGTCATCACTCACTCATCTCTAAACAAACACTCCCATCTACACAGCCTGCCCACACACAGGACCAAAAATCCTCTTTATTTCCCACATCCTGCAGTCCTTCGCTGGAGCGGATTGCCAAGCTGATCAGCTTAGGCTCCCATTCAAATGGATCGATTTAACTTGCTTACGAGTGCACCACACATAAAGACCGGCTATCATGAGACCGCCACAGTGATGACATTGACATCCATTTAATGCTTTTGTATTTCTACTTACTGTTCAAAGTTTTCCATTCCTTTTAGGGTTTATTTACTTTGGTGTGACGGCTGATGGGTGATGAATGATTGGAAATTGGAAAAAAAGGTGCAGTCAAGTTTCTACCCAACGTGTCTTTACATATTCACAATAATCTAACGCACAGCACCTCTAAAATCTACAGAGAGCACGTAGCCAGTAGACATACAGTACTGTAGGGGAGAGCTAACGCTAGTGAGCTAACTCTAGTGAGATAAGCATGACAGTAAGATGCAGGAGCCTGATCCGTAACAGAGAGAGCCCCATACGTAGCGGAGGGGTCTTGAATCACTCTGAAGGGGCTTGGCAGAGGCAGCTGTACTCCACTAAAGGGTTGTGGGTTTCTTTGCCCCTGTCTTGTCCATTATTTCCCTATACTGGAACACATCTCCGGCGGTCACCCCCCACATATCAGCCCTTGGAACGTTGGGAAGTGCTCTACTCAGGGTACTCCACAGCATTATGAAGTAATTGTAGTACAATATATAATATGCAAGGGATAGCGGCCAACGAGGTTCACCGGTTCTACAGAAACAATGGCGAGGTGGAGTTTAGAACTCTGGGGACACGGAGTTACTCCGCCAAGCCATTATTTCTGTTAGAACTGGTCACTTCGAAGGCCGTTATACCGCTTATCTCCCGTTTGTATTTATCTCTCGTATATTTAAACAAGTGTATAAAACATAAAAGAAACATGCAACTCCAGTTTAAAAGAAGTTAACCTGTTCGGTTTGGGTACTATTTTCAGTTGAAAGTAGATCTACAAGGCTGCTTATTGTTGTTATAGTTACCATTCTAAAAGGCATTCATATGAAATGGTGATCAGTTATTAGATTAGTTATTTTTGGAGCTACTTCCAAAGTAGCCAGTTATCCGAGAATAATGGTCACCCGTCAGCCAATCAGAGAAGAGAATCGCGCTCTGAAGGGACATAACCATCATTGAGAGTGTCCAGACAAATGAAGCCCAGAGAGGCCAGGGCATTGGCACATGGGCAGGGAGGCCGAGAGGAGGAAGAGAAAGTAGAGAGAGGAAGAGGAAGTGAGGCACCCACCTCTGCGGCCTGCGTTTCCTGGTGCAGCAGCGTCAGCCCCGTCAGGTCTTCCAGGAAGGAGTGGGAGGAGTTGAAGACCTTGGACAGGAACTGGAAACCCTCTCGCTCGTAATGATCAAGGACCTGCAGTTCAGCACAAGCCAGCACACACTGAGTCAACAGGCAAGTCATACATACGCACTTGTGTGATACAATAAATATTTCATTATATTGGCAGTGGACGATGCCCTTCAGCTGGCTGCTGTCCAGACCTGATGCACATGAAAAAGTGTTCCCCGCAGACAAATAGTTAGTCAAGGTGGGGGCGGTGGTGGTTAGAGACTAATGACCATTATCATGGGAAAGGTTATTAAAAAGGCAGTTTCATATTCAAAAATAGCCTGTACAAAAAATAAATAGACTATACAAAATAAAATAAATAGCTTATACAATTTTGTTGTGAAAAAACAATTCAGGTTTGTCACCGTTTGTGGTGTTTGCGGTCAAGGTGGCTTAACTTTAAAGCTCTGAGGGAAACCCGTCATAAAGTATTCACTATTTCATCACACCGCTGACATACAGACAAACTGCTGACACTGTGTCTGCCTGTCAAGTCTAAACAGCCACCATGGCAGTGAATTAAGTCCTTTGATCCATAGCAGTATAATCAGAGAGGAATAGAGCTTTCAAAATGGGTTGCTCAATGAAATGGCCATTCAGCTCCTCTGATAGCGACTGCATTAGTTTGGGCTGGTGCCACACTGTACCCCAGGTGAAAGGTAAAGCTTTTGTGTGTGCATGGTGGGGATGGGAGTTGGCGGGACAGGGGTGGGGGTGAGGGGCTCGGATCAATTTTCACTCGGCACAAAAGCCATGGAGAGCTGCTGCAGACATCTGGCACCACTGCATGTCCGGGTGGAGCCACAGTATGGCCCTTCTCTAACACACCACACACCCCCCCACACACACCACACACACACAGACACACACACACACACACACACCCTCTAACCCTCCAGACATCCTCCACAGTCCTACAAGGTCCATTATCACTCCATTCTCTGCGCTGGAGATAAAGACCCCTCTCTGCCTCCCTCCCCAATACAGGATGAATCCGCTCCTGAGTTAAGTGGCGTCTGCTTTTAGCAACCCAGACAGTTGAGAGACAAGGGGGGGGGGGGGGCTGTTTGGAACTTTCTGTTTTTTGTATATTTGTTTCACGTTTGGTCAGCCGTGGTGTGTGTAGCTCATGTTAGACGGGAGCTAGCACATACAGCTGGCTTAGGATCCACTAACTCCCTCAGGTTGGTAGCATAGCAACGCGTGTGCAACTTTTACAAGATTTCATTATGTTTTCCAGAAGTGGATCCCCCCTTCCGAAAGCTGGAGCTTTTTGATGGATGCAGCCCTATTAAACCATGGCAACTGTGACACAGAGGGGGAGGGGGGAAGGGGGATGGGAGAGTGGAGGGGGTTACAGAAAAGCACATCTGGTTTGCATACAGTATGGCTCACACAGAGTTAGATGTGGTCCGCCTCTAGCCTCTTATAACTTCCCTTCCACCACGGCTTCGTCAAAGACACAGCGAGAAATAGAGACAGGAAAACTGGAGGAGGTTCTGAGTCAAAAAAAAAAAAAAAAAAAAACACACACAGAAAAATTGGAGCGTTGAAAATGGCCCTTTGAAGCTGTGTAGTCTAGAGAGCAGTGATTATTCTAAAGCAAGCGGTGGCCGGTGGCGAGCGAGGAGCAGAGCCCTGGGCTTATGTCTGTCATGTCATAGCAGCTAGCGAGGGCCTGGGCTGCCCCGGGCGGGCGGGCGGGCTTCAAATAGGCCAGTGGACGAGCTGGAAACTAGACACTGGCCGTCTAACTGGCAGCACTTCAAGTGCTCCAGATAGTGAATAGCCAGCGCTACGGCTCCCCCTCATGCACTCACACTGGTCGCAGGTCAGCTCCGCTCAAAAGCATTCACTTTTTTCACTGGGAGATCTGCAACAACATTCACAGCACTGCTTATTTTTGAGAGATGTTGTTTCAGCCGTTTTTTGTTTGGGGGGGATGGGAGTAAGGTAGTGTGTGTGTGTGTGTGTGTGTGTGTGTGTGTGTGTGTGTGTGTGTGTGTGTGTGTGTGTGAGGGGAGGGTGGATATGGAGTGACACAGAGAGGTGAAGCGAGAGGGAAAGAAAGACAGAGAGAGAGAGAGAGAGAGAGAGAGAGAGAGAGAGAGAGAGAGAGAGAGAGAGAGAGAGAGAGAGAGAGAGAGAAGCAGAAACAAGCTTAAATTTACAGGCTCTCTGCTGAGAGGCGAATTGTTTTGTTTCCATGGTTTCCTGGTCCCACACAGCTGAGAGTGGGGCTGTGTTGCGGTGATATATATACGCTCCCAGGAAGGGAGAGGAGAGGAGAGGAGAGGAGAGACACACACACACACACACACACACACACACACACACACACACACACACACACACACACACACACACACACACACACACACACACACAGAGCAGCCTGAAACACACAGGGCAGCCAGATACTCACAGCCGCCAAAACGGACTCCCACAATGGAGCCAGTACCACCTGACATCTTTGAAAGGGACGCGTACAATACTTGTTGGAATTGATGAAGCGGAGTTTGACTTTGGCTAATATGTTTGTTGAATCGCAGCCAAAGCTTGCGGAATAATAAAAGGAATGAGTTTTCTTTTCACACACAAGCCTCTCATTTCATCAGCTATTAGATTGACTTCCAGCCAACTCAATTGTGTATTTATTTTAAAAGCTTTAGAGCTAAATATACTAGTACCTTATATGAATCCTAAATTAATCCATTAACCTCCATGTTTCAGTTTCCTATGATTATAGATCAAGAGTCATTTTAAGTTCTCAAAATGTTGTAAATTCTGCATTACAACGTTGGAAGTGAGACGTGGGCCACTGGTCTGAGCTCCCTAAGCTGGGATCACAGGTAGAAAAAGTGTGTGTGTGTGTGTGTGTGTGTGTGTGTGTGTGTGTGTGTGTGTGTGTGTAGGCTGGGGGTCATGACGCAGCCCAAGGGGGTCAGAGGTGTGCTCACCTCACCACTCACCATTCACACATCAAAGTGCCACATCTAAGGCTTTTATGACCCCTCCAGGACTACAAAGGAGCCATTGACCACTGACAGAGAGAGAAAGGGAGAGGGAGAAAGACAGAGAGAGAAAGAAAGAGAGAGGGAGAAAGACAGAGAGAGAAAGAGAGTGAGTGGGGGAGAACTAGTGAGCAAGAGCAATGGTGTGAAAGAGAGAATGGGAGAGTGAGAGAGTACAGACATATCAGCACATAGAAGAGTATTTCTGTAATTCTGTAAGGTAAGGTGATTGGTGAGGAGGCCATGCGGAACAGATGATTTGATTTGTGTGGGAATCCTCCACAGAGCAGGAGATGGAGAGCCAGTCTAAGGAAGGAGCAGAGCAGGCAGGCACAGAGGTCAACTCAACTGGGGCTTTGCTCCTGGTTTAATGCCTCTGGCCTGCCTGGCACACTCAAACCCTCAACAACCAATCAAAACACAGCGCCATGAACACAACGCGGCCTGCTGGGAAGGCTATTGTCCTTGTGGCTGAGGAGAGAGAGAGAAAAAGAAAAAGAGAGAGAGAGAGAGAGAGAGAGAGAGAGAGAGAGAGAGAGAGAGAGAGAGAGAGAGAGAGAGAGAGTGCATGAGGGCAAGAATGACATTCGAGAAAAATGAGGGGGGGAAGAGAGAGGGAGGGACAGAGAGGGAGAAAAATATATGGAGAGAGAGAGAGAGAGAGAGAGAGAGAGAGAGAGAGAGAGAGAGAGAGAGAGAGAGAGAGAGAGAGAGAGAGAGACCACATCCACACATGCTGAAGAGATTGAGTGGCTTCCCTCTGTGATTTGTAGAAGTCAGGGCCTTCGACAGCACCAGGTCCCCAGGGAAAAAACACTTCTGCCCGCCACTTAATTGTTCACATACGACAGTGACATCAACGACCAACTGTAGCTTGATTGGGACCATATGGCCTCCCCGACACACTCTCTAATTTCCCCTCCAAACACCAGCCTGAGCCTCCACACTCATTCACTCACTCCAATGACAATCCATGGGATTCCACGGGGGAATTTTCGCCACTCCAAAGTGGGATGCAAGAATGCACAGGAAAACTCTGAGGTAAAACACATTTAGCATGTGTGCAACTCGGAAGGCCATACCGTGGGCTGACTACTGGGCACAAGAATGACAAGATAGGAAGCCTGTGTGTGTGTGTGTGTGTGTGTGTGTGTGTGTGCGTACGTGTGCGTGTGTGTGTGTGTGCCATGTGTAAGCAATCAGTGTGTTAATGAGCTCGGGCTGCACAGAAGGAGACAGTATGTTATGAAATTGGCTATTTCCAGCCGTGTGTTTATGTAGCAATCATGCGGAGGTTGACGGGAGCATGTTCTGCAGTAGGGTCAGGACTTACTATTGGGGAGCAGGCAGTACACTTGTCAAAGGCCAAACTTGCAGGAAGGACGTTGTCAAATCGGGACAGAAATCCTCGGATCTGTAATAAGAAAAGAACACGAGAGAGAAGTCCTTCAGGTCACAAATTTTACACAGAAAACAAAAAGATGGACCACAGCACCCTCTGGTGTCTATGACATGCAGTAACATCCTGATTTTGGTTGCCATGCATATTATTTCATTAAGCACTCACACTTTGCTAAGTACGTAGGCAGGCAACGCCAGGCTAACACTTTGCATAAAGAGTACTATAATCCAAATGTGTCAAGGACATGGAGTATGTTTCAAATATAATCTGTCCATCAGCCTATTCCCATGATGCAACACGGCACATGTGTTCCATGAGGCTGGCGTGCTGTGGCCTCTGAGGAGAAGAGCAGAGCAGTAGAGAAGCTTCCAGAAGCACCGCCAGCTTACAGTACACACCTCCCTCTGCTCAACCAAGCAGCGCTGCTGGCTGCCGTCATTAAAACGCCTAATTAATAGCATGGCATCAAAGGAGGACTACAGACAGTATACACTATGTGGGTTTGCCTACGTAGGCTATATACTCTGTGTGTGTGTGTGTGTGTGTGTGTGTGTGTGTGTGTGTGTGTGTGTGTGTGTTTCTGCCTCCTTGTAAGCCTATTTTTGTATATGTCTGTGTGCTGAGAGCATCCAGTTCAGTCACACGTTGGGAATCTTGTGTCTTCTGCAATGACATGGGTATAATGAAACATAATTGCTAAATCAATTTAGGATGTTTGTTGATAAGCTATCAATGATAACTATAACAATTGTTTCCTATTCTGTCCTAAATATCTAAACATCCATTTTGTAGCATATTGAATTTGTGTGCAAAAGCACAGACGTTTGTGTTGTATGTGTTTGCTTGTAGATGAGTGTGCAGCGCATGTACTTGAGGTCACACATGCATGCGTGCAAATGTGTGTGTGTGTGTGTGTGTGTGTTTATTTAATGGAAATGTCATCCCCCAAGAGCTTTTGTAGGGGCACATTTACCTCCTTGCCCTTGGTCAACTGCCTATTTTTGCACATTTGTACAATTTTACCGTCTCATACCTATTTAATAAAAAAACTCAAACCAACATAGCAGACTTTTTTGCCCTACAATAACCTCTCCCTTAAAACTGAAATACAGGTATTGTTCAACCTGATTAATATTGATATAGTGACTAAATTAAAATTGCTTCATCTTTCAGAATAAGTGTGCCCACTAAAGCACGATTCAGTTAAAATATAAGTCAGATTATTGCATTTATTGCGCATATATTTAAATCTAGGCCATGGTAAGCAGACTTTGCTCATATCTACACCAATAAAATTGCTTCTTTTTTTTGCATTTGCATGATGTGAATGATTGCATGAAATTTGAGCATTTGCATCATTCAGCTGCAGACATTATATGCAAATTACTCAAATAATTCTGTTTTCTCATGTTCTGTCCCATCTAAAATGTGAAATTGCTCTGTGATCCACACATTGCATACAACATGCATGAGCAACATTAACATTCAGGCAAAGAGAGATGACTTGGCTCCATGACTCCCTGACCATGCTGTTCTCAGTGCTAGAGTCAAGAGAGGAGCTGAAGCTGAGGGCAGGGAAAAGACATTTTGGAGGCTCATGTGCAGTTCCCCTTCATAAACACCAGGGGGCAGTGTGGATTCACAGCTAAACATCACCCCTGTTCACAGGGATGAAGGTGCAATCATCTTCTACCACTGAGCCATCTTGTCAGACACACACACACACACACACACACACATACACACACACACTGAGCTAAGATGGCAGCACAAAAACAGGCGCTAGAAGAGACAGCTTGGTGGAATGCGATGCTAATCTGTGCCTAGCTGGGGGAGGGATGCTGTCTTGTCTGAGCAGCCCAGGCTCAGCCAGCTCCCATCATATTTGCCCATCTCCAGCCTGAACGAACGGGTCCCTGGTCCGTGGGTGACAGACAGCGGCAGAGCCCAACCCAGCCCAGCCCAGCGCTGACTAATGCTCCCCTCTAATTAATCGGGTTAAGTGTGGAGGCTCACGCGCTCCAATTAAGCCCAGGCAGCACACAGTCTTATTGGGCTGCCAGTGTGGCGGGCGGCACACTGCTGAAAGGCCCGACACCAGCAGCGGTAGCGACATGCTCAGTGCTGCGACACGCTCAGTGCTGCTCTGGGGCTAATGAAGCCCAGGCCTCCCGCTGCGTTGCGTCCTCCGCGCCCCCTCAGCACCACGGCCGCGGGCAGGGAAGGTCACCCCTGGTTCCGTTCCTTCCCTTCTGCTGCGCTGGAGCCGGCAGTCAAGTAGGAGGCTGAGCGGACACCATCTTAACGCTGCTATGGGGCTCCACACACAATAGTGCACTAGAGGCTAAACAATACATCACTTCAAAAGCAACAATTCTAGCATTCTGGATGCGGCACAACTATTTTGGATCATCTTTCAAGCTAAACACAGCAAATCCCAAAATTTCATACAAATCACTTCTACTGTATCATTAGAAAAGACATTGTGTTTTTTTTTTATTATTATTAGCCTTTCAGATCCATCCAATACCACTGGATGGATGAGATATGGGGAGAAAAAAAAACGCTAAAATAAAAAAAACGCTAAATACACAAATTGTGTTAAAGTACTTGATTGATACATCCGTTAATGGGATTCATATCCCATAGTAGATAGTTCAGGTTCTCCATTCCAAGCACAAGAGCTTAGACAGGATCATCCAAAAGCCTCGGAGTTGCACTCCTGCAACGGAGGCATCAGCAGTCAGATCCACTTCCAGCCAACATGGCCTGTTTAAGCAGCCACTTCTCCTGCCACTTAGAACTCTCTCTCTCCACTCTCTCTCTCTCTCTCTCTCTCTGTCTCTCTGTCTCTCCCACACCCACTGCAGTGCATTTGTTTATATGCGCTGATTAAGGCACGGAGCACACACATCCTTTCCTGCTCCATCAGCAGTGACAGCAGGGAGAGGTGATGTGTAGATCCGCTCTCAGCAGCACAGGAGGTGAGGTGAGGTGGGGGAGTGGCTGAGGGCGGCTCCAGTCTGGGTGATCCTGAGGACACCTCGGCTCTTGATTGTGTCCCTGTCTGTCTGTCTCCACCACTGCCATTACATCCCCCCTCCCATCATCAACACCACCACCACCACCGCACCCACAGGGGGAAAAAACGCTCCCTTGTTTCCTGCAGATAAAGCCCAGACAAACAACAAAGCGGGACAAGCAGGCGCACCGCAGGGAGATTTCTGAGGAAACCCATTTGATGATGGATTATCCAGATGACTTTCCCCAAGTCCGATCTGCTCCTCTGGAAAGAGCTAGAATGGCTGCTTTCTCCACCGCATCTTACTCAGCACCCATAGACAGGTGGGCAGTGCAGGGACAGCCTGAGCTTTATGAAGGCTTTTAGTTGTAGGAGGTGTGTGTGAGTGTGTGTGTGTGTGTGTGTGTGTGTGTGTGTGTGTGTGTGTGTGTGTGTGTGTGTGTGTGTGTGTGGGAGAGTTTTGTGTACAATTGTGCAAGAGGTAGCCTAGAAATCTAGATGTACCCTAGCGATAGCAAATTGTTTTGCTCAGCTAGTACATGAGCCATAGTGAATCTCAGTGCCCCAACCCATGGTGGTGGGGAACCAATCACAACGCTCTTTTTTTTTATTTATTTTATTTAAACCTTTATTTTACCAGGAATGTCCCATTGAGATAAATAATCTCTTCCACCAGGGAGTCCTGGCCAAGATAGCCAGCAGAAAAATAAAATAAAAGTACAGAAACAGACAAGAACAACAAAACAAACATGTACACAACAGTCAGTGACACAAACAAATACAAAGTATAGAAATGACACAGACCATAAGCAGCAAAGACAAATACAGAATAAGACAAAAAAAAATAAATAAATAAATAAAAATGACATGGACTATAAATGACAACAACAATATATATAAAAAGTGACGCTAGGACAGAGAAAGGCTAGAAACAGTGGCATTCTTGTGTTAAAACAGTTTTTAAGAGTTTCTTAAAGGTGTTTATGGAAGGGAGGACCTCAAGAGCTAAATTATTTTGTATTTCATTCCAGACAGAAGGAGCATAAGAACTAAATGATGTCTTACCTAATTCTGTGCGTATTGATGGAATATGTAGAAGTAACTTGTTTATAGACCTGGTGCTATAAGCACTGCTTTGATATGATAACAGACAACAAATGTAAGAAGGAAGTTTACCAAGTAATGCTTTGGCTATGAACATGAGAATGTGACCTTGCCTCCTAAGTGACAAGGAGGTCCATTTGACCATTTCGTATAGATTACAATGGTGTGTCCTTGATTTTGCACCCGTCACAAAACGTAATGCTGCATGGTACACTACATCCAGCTTTCTTAAAAAAGAAATTGGAGCATGCATGTATAAGATATCACCATAGTCTAGAATGGGTAAGAAGGTACTCTGAACCAATCTTAGCCGGGCAGCAAAAGGGAAACATTTTTTCAACCGAAAGTAAAAACCTAGCTTGGGTCTAAGCTTTTTAAGAAGATTATCAATATGCGTTTCATAGTTCAGCTTTTCATCAAGCCAGATCCCCAAGTATTTGTAACATTTTACCCTATCTAACAGAGTGCCATCAAGAGTGGAAACTTCAATATCTGTTAATGCTGAACGGGAACGAGTAAAAATCATGTATTTAGTCTTTTTTGCATTTAAAACTAGTCTCAATTTGACTAAAGACGCTTGAAGTAGACTGAAGGCAGTCTGTAGATCATCTACAGCTGTCCTTACGGATGAAGCCACAGTATAAAGGACAGTATCATCTGCGTAGAGGTGTACCTTCGCAGGATACAGACCAACACAAAGGTTATTAATATAGATGGTAAATAATATGGGCCCTAATATTGAACCTTGTGGCACACCCATCTTTACCTCCACTAAGGCAGAACTGCTGTTATCTACATGTACGCATTGAGTTCTCCCAGATAAATAATTAAAAACCCATTTCAGAGTTGAGTCACTAAAACCAATATGCTGTAGACGTTGTAACAAAAGAACATGATCAACGCAATCAAAAGCTTTAGATAGATCAATATACAAAGCTGCACAAGATTTCTTACTATCTAAAGCAGAAATTATGTCATTAGTAACTAAGGTAGTGGCTGTGATTGTACTATGACATTCCCTAAATCCTGATTGAGTTGGAGTTAATATACCATTTTCAGACAAAAAATGTTTAATCTGTTCATTTACTAGAGCTTCAAAGATTTTAGCTGTTACTGACAGTCTAGAAATAGGGCGATAATTGTCAGGGATTGACTCTATGTGTGTATAGTCATTGGGCGGGCTTAGCGTTGTTTGAATCGGCTTGTTCATAGCTCTGATTGGTTGGAACCAGAGCCATAGAGAGGGCTTTCTATGTCTTTGGTTGTAGCACTATCCTATTGCATTCGAAGGCCGTTTGAAAGATTCTTACCCCTAGGATTGAGCCGCAGTCTATCCATTGTCACCAGCCCATACATTATATGTTATAGTCTGGCTTGTCAGGCTACCAAAGGGGGTCTAAATATGATTGGAATTGGAATTGGTGGATTAGAAGCAGAAATGGGTGGGTGCTCCAAGGGCAAGGAGGTGACAGAGAGACTGTGCTCTTTCAGGGAGGCTATTTCCATCCATCTCTCTCACACGCATGCACACACTCACTCACTCACACACACACACACACACACACACACACACACACACACACACACACACACACACACGCACACACACACACACGCACACACACACACGAAAGCTCTGGCTCACACATCTACAAACATAAATATCCAGACACACAAACACACACACACACACACACACACACACAAATATACAAATATACACACATACACACACGCGCATCCTCGGCCTGATGCTGATCCGTTCCGGCTCTTTAAGCGCGGCAGGCAGGCGTGCGCTCCCTTCCCTCAAAAATATGCGTGAGGAGGCTATTAAGCCAAACAAAGACGCAGATCGAAAGAGAGAGAGGGGAAGGCGGGGAGGAGGGGGCGAGAGCAGAAGTGAATGAAAGAGACAGAATGCTCTAAATTCTTCACGGCTTCCGGATATGCAGCCATTTCAAGTCACAATCGCCATGATTGCAGCTTCAGCTGCTAATTGGCTGGAATTATGGATGTTTGTGTGTGTGTGTGTGTGTGTGTGTGTGTGTGTGTGTGTGTGTGTGTGTGAGGAAAGCGTGTGGGGTGGTAAAGCAGTTATGAAATGCAGTGTGAACCAACTGCTTTTGTCACTGACTGTGGCATCTAGCCCTTCCAACTCTACAGAGAAATCTGTACATTGACTTTAGCAGACACTGTGTAAACCTATGGAGAGTAGCAGTGAGGGAGGTGAGGTGTGAGAGCGGATATGTGCTCAAGGGTCAGGGAGACACTTGGGGTGACTGACCTGATGGGGGACCAAACCCAAGGAGGTGGGAGGTTCATTCATGCGGTCATCACTGCTGCTGGCCACTGCATAGCCCCTGCAAAAGACAAAGAGAAAGAGAAAAAAAAGAGAGAGAAAAAAGATATCAGACTGACAGTGTTCAAACACTCAGAGATGACAGGATGGAAGAAGAAGCAAGTGTTCTAAAAACAGAAGTGAGAGACGTCAGTATGGTTGAGTGTTGGGGCAGAATGGCACTTCTCCAAACAGACCACACGTCAGCCACTTACCTTTCAGCTACCACTGGGCTTCACACACATATAGTATGGATCAGAGGTCAGCTGCCTCAACCTGTCCACTTCAACACAAGACTCACAGCTCTTCCACCAAGCTGGAGGTGACCACAAAGCAATCATCCTGCCCTACTTTATAGGGACATGTGGATGCTAATGGAGCCTCAAATGAAGGTACATGGAGGTGGGAGGCAGGCTCAGTAGATGCTTTTAACCAAAATACCAGCACTTCTCAAGTCTACTGTCAAGCTGAAATAAAACAATAGGGCCAATCCTGCTGACAAACTTTTCTTTGCGAATGGAATTACATTTTACTTAACTTTTTTTTTCAGCGCACTAATGTCAAACGAAACAGAAATTTTTTGATCTTGTCTGTCAAAAAACCCTTTGAAATTGATCATCGCTGGTCCCATTATTCAGTTTGCATTGGTGAGAATTTACAACATTGCCCAAGCATTTCTGTTTGTAGACAGGCTCTTGAAATTTTTGAAAAATATTCCTTAACATAATGAGTTCAGGTGAATTTTGCAAAACTTGCCAGAGGGCTAGTTGTGCAAGAGCTTAGGGGCAACAGAGGAAGATATTTTTGCATTTGTGTCTGTTTTATGTCTGTTTTCTCACATTTTTAAATTATGATATTTTAGCAATGAAAGCTTTTCAAAACATAGCCTATGGATTGTATGTTATTCACAGCTTCATTCTCTGTTATTCACAGAGAAACCATGCATGCTTAATTTACCTTAATTTATCAAATTAAGAGTTATTTTGATGGTCCTATAACACTTTTTGGGGCGACTGATGGCTGTTTCACCTCGCTCAAGCTCCTCTGGGTGAAGATAGGGAATATGGAAGATTTGAGCGGCGGACCAGTGGCACATTAGGGGGAGCTCTATCAGTGAAAATGTGGTTTGTGCTTGTGTCTGTTCTGAATGCATATATGCTCACATGGTCAATTGCAGTGCAACCAACAAAGTTGTTAACTTGTCGACAATGCTTTTGGATTATATAATATATATATATATATATATATGGGCAATTCCACGAAAAAGTAAACCTCACCTTAAAACTTTAAGTCTCACCTACATGGACATACAAATTCTTTCAGAAAACTTCCAATACAAAAAAGTATTGTCTCGATGTAAATATTCAACTGAGCAAGTTTCGAAAGGATATCTGTTTGTTAAAATTTTTACCCTATTCAGCTATAATGTAAGTCTATGGAGGGGCTTATAATGGGCATAAGTGGGTGATAACACACACAAAGCTGCAATACTATCAGTTATTTTTCATTGTTATATTACTATTTATCTTGTTACAGGTTAAAATCCACCGTTCACAATTGTTTTGTATCGTTTTGGAGGGTTTTTCCAGACGTCACGTCCATAACGTCACATCCATAACGCCATGTCTCCCAATGAAAACCAACTTTTTTTACATTTACATTTGAAATTAAGTCTTTCTCTGTCTTTACTGAGGTGTCCTGTTTGGTATGAATGTAGTAATATTTACATTTCTCTAGAAATTTCACACCAAAAACTACGCTCTCTCAAAAGTTTGTCCGTTTTTCGTCACGTCCATAACGCAAATTGAAAGGCTCATATTCTTATGATGCAAATCATGATATTATTTTTTTCTGTTTGCCTGTATTCAGCCATGGAGTTTGCAGAAGAATATGAAAAAAAAATGTGAAATACTGCTAGGTTTGCAGAGGTTATCTGGCCTTTTGTTCATCAATAATGCACGAAAATGTCACGTCCATAACGTTGGAATTGCCCATATATATATATATATGGGCAATTCCACGAAAAAGTAAACCTCACCTTAAAACTTCAAGTCTCACCTACATGGACATACAAATTTTTTCAGAAAACTTCCAATACAAAAAAGTATTGTCTCTATGTAAATATTCAACTAAGCAAGTTTCGAAAGGATATCTGTTTGTTAAATTTTTTACCCTATTCAGCTATAATGTAAGTCTATGGAGGGGCTTATAATGGGCATAAGTGGGTGATAACAAACACAAAGCTGCTATATTATCAGTCATTTTTCATTGTTCTATTACTATTTCTCTCGTTACAAGTTAAAATCCACCATTCACAATTGTTTTGTATCGTTTTGGAGGGTTTTTCCAGACGTCACGTCCATAACGTCACATCCATAACGCCATTTCTCCCAATGAAAACCAACTTTTTTACATTTACATTTGAAATTAAGTCTTTCTCTGTCTTTACTGAGGTGTCCTGTTTGGTATGAATGTAGTAATATTTACATTTCTCTAGAAATTTCACACACTTCACAGCAAAAACTACGCTCTCTCAAAAGTTTGTCCGTTTTTCGTCACGTCCATAACGCAAATTGAAAGGCTCATATTCTTATGATGCAAATCATGATATTAATTTTTTCTGTTTGCCTGTATTCAGCCATGGAGTTTGCAGAAGAATATGAAAAACAATTGTGAAATACTGCTAGGTTTGCGGAGGTTATGTGGCCTTTTGTTCATCAATAATGCACGAAAATGTCACGTCCATAACGCTGGAATTGCCCATATATATATATATATATATATATCCTCTGAAAACAGCATATGACAAAGCTAGTTGTTCTGAACAGGTGGTGTTGTCAGAGAACAGGCTGTAAAACGGTTGGCTTTAGCACTGAAAACGGATCTGGGGAACACTGACAGTAGTCAAGTTGTCACTACTCATATCAGTCAAACAAGCTGTGGATTTGTAGCATAAAAATAAGACATGGGATGACTTACTCTGTGGTCAAAGTATTGCTCAGAACTCCATGGTTCCCCATAACTAGGCTATGCTTTCCCCCCCCCCCCATTTAATTTTTTCTCTCTGCCCATTCCGTCCTCCTTCACCTGAATTCCCCTCTCACACTCAAACGCTCTCCCTCCACACAAATCAGAGCCACCAGGACCTGAGGCATGGTGCTGGATCTGCCAGCCCTCCACGCCCACACAATTAACCGCTCCTTGATGACTTTAAGCACCCTAATAAATTCAATCCCCCTCCACCTTGGCTGTGAAAGGAGTTTGCTCTTCCCCTATCCACTCAACAAGCCAGAGATGAGATAAGCGACTAACAGCTGCACTCGTCTTTTTTTATGGATAGGGGTGGAAAAAGAAATGACCAAATTAGATATGAAAAACAAAACCCTTCCTTGGTCTCTAAAGTAGATATGGCAGAATTAACATCCGCCATCAAAGGTTGCCTTGGAACTCCTGTGACTCATCTTATGTCCTCTAGTTCAGGTGAGGACCCACTGCTCTAATCTAGACTAACTGCAGGTTACTGTTGGCCACAACACCGCAAATTAGATGAGACCGCCTAAGACAGACTATTTACTCGTGTCGTCTATCATTCCCAAACTTCATACACAACACAAAACAGTCCCTGTCACACCTGTTCATGCCCCTATGCCTAACGCCTCGCTTACGCTGTTAGCACGGCTGAGTCAAGTAGCTTTTCCTTTCAGAAGAGCTTGGACTTCAAATGCACTCCAGAGAGCTGTGAGTCATCGGCACAAACACAAGCCTGGAAAGGTCAGAGATGCTCAGAGCTTCCTGTGATGTGTTTACTCCAACTCCCGCCCCCCCCTCCCCTCCAAACAACACTGTGACCCAACTGTGTCAATGGCTTCCTTTACCTTTGGCCTCCAAACCAATGAAAATGTGTTGGCTCCAGCTGATTGCACACCAAACAATTTACTATTTGATACTGACCACAGTGCATGCGTATGAAGCGCTCAGATGAATGTTTGAGCAGCCTGGGCTAATATCCTATGGCTTTGTCTGCTAAAGCTGCCTATAAAGGGCCGCGTTCCTTGAGTGCGGATGGGAGGGGGTGGCAGGTGGCATTTGAAAAGATGGGCAATCTATGGAATGCGCGGTGGAAAAGCGTCTCTTCTGCATTTGCAGCAGCTCTGCTCTTTCAGCCTCCTCTCTCTCTGTCTATCTCGCTCTCTCACGCTCTCTCTCTCCCTCACTCACTCTCTCTCCCTCTCTTCTGAGCCTTTTATCTGGCCCATGCAGGGAGGCCTACCCTCCCAAAGCCTAATGCATCCAAAGAGACGCTCAGTGAGGGAGCAGCTCTAGCTCTGCCAATGGGAGGTCCCATTCACAAAGGCTCTGTCTGAATACAAAACACACACCCACAAACGCACACACACAACCGCAAACGCGCTTGCATTTTACAGACTAGACCAGACTAGAGATGAAAGTACCAAGCATCACTTTATCAACAAATTGATGATGGGTATTGGCTAGTTAGCTGCCCAACCAATAAAAAGCTTGTGTTAAATTAGAGTACACATTAACTAGAATTTCTCCAATATAAACTCTTTATTACTGCTTGTTCATAGAAATTACGTTATGTGTTGTACATAAATTCTGATCTTGATATGCTTTGATTAGTATGGCTTATAGGTAAATAGTACAAAAGGAACACTGATAATATTATTTAGAAAAGGTGTTCTATTCATAGTTACTATTATACTACTGTATAATAGTGTTCAATAAGATCATAATCATTAAATGTATTTTTAAGTGTTCCTGTTCCTACCGCCACCTTTTCTAAAACGGATTCACTAGTTCATCTGTATGACTGCTTGATGTGATATAGGCGCCCGTGTTAGGCTTGGTAGCTGTTACTGTGGCTTTGTCTAATAAAGCTGAGCTAGGTATGTGGGCAACCGTTTTAGAAAAGCAAGAAGCCCCCTTGAGCCCATTCTATATTGTGAATAAAGTACAGCTGAGGCGTTTAACAACTACAGAACAGCCTCTACTGAGAAAAGCATATTGAGATCATAACTTACATACAATGACTATCTTATTACTGAGTAAGCAGTAACTAAGAGTTTAGAGACGAAAAAATGTAGTCAATGGTATACTATGGGTAGTGGTAGCAGTGTCACCAAAAGCTCATTTCTGGCGTGACCATAAGTTGGTGGAGAATCTAAACGCGAAGACAATCTTTTTGGAAGGGCTATGTGGTGTAGTGCTGGTGAGAGCTGATTAGTATTCATGGAGCATTGTGTGTGTCTGGACCGTGCAGCTCTGATGCCCTAGTGTCATGTCTCCCACTCAGGCTCATGTGCGTCTGTCAGTGCTGTGGTCAGAGCCCGAGACCAGCAGCAGCCCTGCCGCAGCCCAGCATCTAGAGCCAGACAGAGCCAGGGAGACTGGGCAGGGTTGGGCTACAGCCCAGCATCTAGAGCCAGACAGAGCCAGGGAGACTGGGCAGGGTTGGGCTACAGCCCTAACTACAGTACACCTTCATCTGCATCGCACACACAATAAAATCACACATAGCTGCAGATGACAGACGGGTCAATATTAACATTCAGATTTTAGAGTGCAGGGTAAAATCCACTCATTAGCGATAGCTCAACCGCTTCATGGGAAACGTGGAGATGGAAACGTCCAAAGGATATACAAGTAAAGACCTTGATTCCTTTCAAACAGAAGACAAATTGCAAACAAGCAAGTACACATAAAAAAGCACTTCACTGTTGCAAATGCAGTAAATAATTCATAACACAGACCAATTTAAGATCGAATCTAAATATAGATAGAGTGTATCATTTTCTTACTTTTGGCCATAATTTCATATTAGACCTTTTAAGAGCAGATCGAAACCCTGTGAGAAACGCTGTTGCTCGTCACAGACTGTTGTGGCTCCTCCAACAGTGTATGACATGATTGTGTTTTTCTTTTTATGGCAACATGTGTTCAGTTCTATTTCGCCCCATCTCTGATGCTCAAATAAGGCAGGCTGGGTTAAGTGTTGCTTTAAAGAGGCCTATATTTGGTGGGCGAATGGATGCGTACCCTTCTGGATGTTGGAGGATTGACACCATCAGCTCCACGGCCAGAGCCCCAGCGATCATGGCCAGGCCCGGCCTGCTTACAGTGCACTGCTGGTCTAACGTCCTGTCCCTGGTTGACTGCAAACACAAACACACACACAGGAGAAAAATCACTTTGCACTTGGCGGCTGAGTTTCATATCAGACTTTCAATGGATTTTTGACTGAAGTCTACTGTATGTACTGGGATGCCCTGTGCATTAACTGAAGTCTGCTGTATGTACTGGAATGCCCTGTGCATTAACTCCTGCAACTGAAAAGCTATAAGATGACTCAGTTGATTCAGCTGCTTGCGTGTGTCAATACTGCACTGATTCTGTGCCTTAGCTCTTCTTAGTCACACATCACAGACAGTTGGACTGACATGTGGCAGGATAATCACAGCTGTGGCCCACAGCATGTTGCCAACTGGTGGCTGTCCTTGTGCTGTGGTGGCTGAGGTCCGGTGCTGGCCCAATAGAGTTGTGTGGAGGAACGTTACTCACATCGCCAGGGGCAACCACATCGTTGCAGAAGTAGCATCCGAGGCGGTGGCCGGGGATGTTGGAGAAGAGGGAGGCCCCAGGGAGAGAGGGCACCCCAGGGGCGGAGGAGGAAGACGAGGCCGAGGTGCTGGAGGTGGACAAGGGGCTGGACTCGGCTGACTCGCCACGAGGCCGTTTCAGACCGTGCCGCATCACCACGAAGGTGTCGAACCCCAGGGCTGCATTCACCACGAGCTGGAGACAAAAGAGAAGAGCTCACTCAATATAAGATTCATATCAGATTCATATTCAATGGCATTAAGCTACACCAAAGATCATGGAATACTGACCGCTTCAACCCTCTCTGGCTACACTGTACATGAAAAGGTGATTATATTCACAAAAAACACTTGAATTTGACCTTGTCAGTGGAAAGACAATGCTAACAAGCCTTGACTACAACCTTCTCCTGAGGAGAGCCCCTGCCAGCATTTGGAATTTCAAATATGATGGAAACATGCCCAGTGAAATAAGCCCATCATCAGCTGAAAAGGTCAAAGGATGCTTTCTAATGAATCCTATGCCCTTGCTGGGCATCATCAAAACATAATTAGCATGACTTGCATACTGTATGATGCACAACAAAAGCGAACTTCATCAATCCATGGAACTGTTTTTTTCTGCAAAATCTCAGCCAGTTCCACACATTATTGCTTAAAGCACAGAAAATTCTCAATAGCAATCACAAAGTATATCCTTTCACTTTTAAACACATTCAATCAACATATCCTACCCAATTTGCCCTGATATTGAAAAAAGCACAGACAATGCTGCACAATGTTCCCAACTTTTCTATCAGCTGTCTTCTCATCTTGTTTAATAGCCTGTTGTTTGAGAACAAATTGATTGAATATGTGATAAACAAATGTCTCTTCCCTGCGGGTACAGACATTGCACACACACACACGCACACGCACACGCACACACACACACACACACACACACACACACGCACACGCGCACACACACACACACACACACACAATAATAGAATTTAATTTTTGATAAGGGGAGACCCATTTGTACCAGACTATGGGGGTGACAGCCAAATGAATGGGGCCATTACCAACATATTCTTGGAGATGCATGTTTTCCTCAGACAAAAGGGGGAAACAAACTCTTGTTCTTGTCCAACAATTATTTCACTAAAAGTCCATTTCTTTCCTCTTCCACCTCCCATCCCAACCCCAGAGGCTCCCTGGTCCCCCCAGGCTACAGGCTGTATGTGTGTCTGCTGGAGCGGAGACAATCATCCAACACCTGGCTTCCCCTGACCAATGTTTGACACTTGGATCTTGATTTGTTTATGTGGGCCTCACCGAGTGAATAAACACATAAAGAGACGCTGTGACACTCCGCAGACAGAGGTCGTGACCCTGCCCTACTCCTCGCTGCATCCCACTCAGCCTCCTTGAACAAAAACATCACAGAATTTGTGGGGCTTGTGGCCAAACTGAATTACATGTTGACAAAAATGGTCCTGGAAGTTTATAATCCTGTAAGGAGAGTCTAAGTCACGGTTTTGAAGAGAAGCAGACCCACTGTTGAATATAAAAGTTATACAAAATACAGCAACAGACACAACAACACTGTGGAGCCTTTGGATGACCTCAGAGGTTTAAAAACAGCCATGTCTGCTCAATATGAGCTTTTGCGTCAACAATATATAGCCTACACCCTTTAAAAGATCTCAAATAAGGGGCAAAGACTTGGTCTTGGTCCAGTACATGAAAATCATAATGTAATGCGAAAATGTAATGAAGATGAGCCAGGTAAGGATTGTGTGGAAGAAAAAGTCAGATTCTGGATTTTACAATGTTCCAGAAATAGAGGAAAGAACAAAAGAAATAGGAGCAAAAAATCTCATTAGCTGTTGTAGCTGTGGGAGTGGATTAGCTTTAACCTTTCCACACTTCTGGTCTCCAGTCTCCAGCCAAATCCCATCCCTTCTCAACCTAGCCCAGCCCAGCGCAGCGCTGCTGATGTGCTCCTTCATGTACCACCACTGGGGCCTCTGGCCAACAGGAGGAGCAGACAACCACATCTCCCACTCTGTGCTCATTCCCTCTCCATTACAACACTCCCAACAAGCATGGGAGCAAGGAGCAAAGAGAGCAGGCGGACATGATGACACTGAGCTTATCAACCCACATCTCAATGCAGCCATGCTTGACTATCAGACCATTAGCAACTATCAAACAATCACCACGCAGCGTTCTAGCATTGAGGCTGCGATTAGATCAGCACTAAGGCTATTCCCTTCCCTGCCCCTGACAACTGCCCATCAGCAGCCCTATAAGCATCATGAATGACTTCCCTTGGTTGGGACTACTGGAGGACTCAAAACACCTCTCCTGTTAAACATAATGAGAATGTCTGTGTTGAATACACACATTCACACAAACACACAGACAGACACACACACAAACACACAAGTGCTGTCATTTGAGTAATTAATGTGAAGGGCTCACCTTGCGCTGGCTGGCGGCGAGCACAGTGGGTAGCCAGCGGCTCTCGCGGGTGTCCATTAAGAGGAAGACCACGTCATGGGAGGAGATGAGGGCCTCCAGCTGCTCCACGTCCCGCTGCGCCTGACCCAGCGTCACCTCAGAGAAGTTCACTGGGTGGCCAGGCATGGGGATGCTCATGTTGAAACCCTCTGCATTCTGCTCCACACACACACACACACACACACACACACACACACACACACTATTACGGGACCATACCGGCACCATCACAGTCATTCTGTCTCATTTTGAACTGTATATCCATAGGACTCACAAACAGTAATTAAAAGTAAAGTATAAAATGTAGTGCACATGAGGTCAAATGGAACAAATCGAAAGCACTGTTCCTGGATAGAAGTGTCAAGGCTATTGGAAATGCCATTTAGGAATTACTAAGCCAAACAGCAGTGAAGAAGACAGGATATTACATCATGACAAGCATCACAAAAACCAAGCAGAACTGAGAGTAAAATGTTTCAATCCTCTGGACTCGTACGTTTCTGGCATTATCAGTTACTCTGTCTATGGGTTCCACATTATCAATGCCAGTATGATTTCCGTATCTTGGTCAATGGGTCTTTCTGAAAACTAATTAAGCAATAAGACCAGATAGACCAAACGAGCGAAGCAAAGCTGAATGATGTTAAACCCCCACAGCTGTTCCATATCCATGCTGTAAACAGACTCTAGGTTAATCACTTCACTAAAACAGTTAACACATATGACTAGCTCGGTTTCAATAGACAAAACCACAGTAACAAGAAATGTAAGAAATGATTTATACCTAAACATGTATTCCTCCGCTAATCAATATATTTACTTTAGCTAAATGGATACCAAATAATGTACACACAGTCACCGTAGCTTGTGAATGGCACAGTAATTTAGAACGAAATGTAGTCTTAGCCATGCTATATTGGGGAATATACAAAAGCATAATAAGCGGAATTCAACCAATCACAATCAAGGACTGAAAGTATCAGTTTTAAAAACTTTCCATCCTTCTAATACCGTGCACAAGCCATCATGGCCAGCACAGCGGTAGGGCCTAACTGATGGGCCTGTTGATACTCATAAGCCGATAAGTCCAGCATGGCATCAGCACTGGTAATATCCGATCACTCCCCATCCCTAATCCTGACTGGGCCTGCAGTGAAGAATAAGGTGTTTGTAACTATTCACAGCAACACTGACATGGAGGCCTGTGGAGCTGGGCCCAACCCACCTTCATGGCACAGCCCTGCACATCTGCTATGACTCTGTCTGCACTGAGGAATGAGCCTGTGTTTGCAGGAGAATCTGCTGCATGTACAGTATGAAAGCTAGGAGTACTCCTTTGGCATGGGGCTGGGTGTGAGAGAATTCTCCACATTAACAGTCGGTTGTTTACATTAGAGGGATCATTAGTGGGCCTGTGAAGGACGGGTACTGAGCACCCATCAGGAAAAGCAACAATAAGTAGCCACATGTGGTAGGTAGCCCCTCATTCTCTTTCCCTGTGTGTGTGTGTGTGTGTGTGTGTGTGTGTGTGTGTGTGCGAGAGAGAGAGAGGGGGAGACTGCAGCGCTCCTTAATTGGCCCATCTTGTAACTGAGCAGCACAGGTGAACCTACATCCTTAAGCTCATTAGGTCTGGGGGAGCCTCAATAATCAATACAGGTCTAGGATTAGTGAATAAGTAATGAGGCCTGCCGCTGGCAGCGCTAAGGGGCTAACTTCATGCTACCTAGCGCCACAGACAGCAAGAAGCAGAAGGAAGACTCATGTGAGAAGACTAATAACTTCTGCTGTCAGTAGCAGCGTGTGTGCCAACTCTCCCACATCTGTATTACTGTTACCAACATATCGTTCCCGGCTAAAGGTACAATGTGTAACGTTTTTACTGTTCAATATCAAAATATGCTTTACCTGTTGACAAGCTTGTCCTTTCTCATAAATATTAACCACCACTATTAATTCCGTATGTCCGTATTGGCCTTGATATTTCGCATTTCCACGCACATTAACTTGGGTAGACTCTCCATGTATTGCCGCCATCTTGGAATACGGAAGCTGAAAGCGGTCATAGTTTTCGCGTTTTTGCTATAGACTGACAATATACCGATATCCGCATGCAGGTTTCCGTAGCTGTAATACGTAATTGCCGTTGCGTTACGCTTAATTTCTCTCAAAGGGTACACATTGGGGCTTTAATTAGCTAGTGGGAAGAAATGTGCTGCACTGATTATTTACATGCATTTGCCCTGTGTAACCTGTGGCTATGATTTAATTTCACACTCTACATTTACTTGAATGGCACAGAGAAAGCTAGAGTAGATGTAACCTAGAGAAAGCTAGAGTAGGTTACATTGTGGGGGAGAAAAAATAGGAATTTAAAAAGGGAAATGTGATGGGCCTGACACTGCTGGATGCATCACACTCAATAGCCACAAAGTTCTTTATGAACTACCATTCCGAAGATGACAACAATATGTGTGTGTGTGTGTGTGTGTGTGTGTGTGTGTGTGTGTGTGTGTGTGTGTGTGTGTGTGTGTGTGTGTGCGTGTGTGTGTGTGTGTGTGTGTTATCTATTTCATATGCCCAAGTGCATAGGACATGCAGAATAAATCCATGAGAGCAAAGACTTCAGGCCCCTGCTACTGTAAATCTAGTTAATTGACAGGCAAATGCTCTGCATAGATTATGGAAAGTAATTTTGCATCTGCACTGGCATTTGCAGTGTGATGATTCTCCTTGGATAATTCAGGCTTAAGTGTTTTTCACACTACTACACAATGCGCTCGTGAACGTTTCATTTTCATGGAGCAGATCTACACTATGCGGTGGTGATAAAAGAATGCTGATAAAAGATGCCTAAAAATAACTGAGCCTGTGTTCTATGTATGACGCCCAAATAGATTCAGAGCTCTTGAGTGAGCCTTCAGGATAGGCTGAAGACAAACACAACAAACAAGCTGAGGCAATGGGAATGCAATGACCTTATCAGCTCATGTCACTTATCTCTCTTGAGTTCAGAAGCCAAAGTGCTTTGGCCACATGGAATGAGATCCACAACAAAACTTTAAATCTCCCTCAGAGACAAGTACAATGACAAGCCCAAAAGCTTAAGAGTGCTGATGGCTTCCTGTTTCCTTTGCTGTTTGCTGGCAACTTGGTGAATCAGCCACAAAACAACAGGCAGATGTCTTCTTATATCTGCCGTGCTTCCCAAATTTGGACAAGTCAGACATCATTGAGGCAGTGTGTGAGGCACATTAAATGACTAGCCATCAATCCCACAAGAAGAGACGGATAAGAAACCATGTCACTTGACTAGAGATGATGTGCCTTGTAGGCCAAGGTACTGTAATAGCCCTGTTGTAACACATTGCAAAGTGCTGTCGGTGGGCATGAGAATGCCAGGATGCCTCAAAGGCATATGGGCCTATAGACTGCCAATGCTACATTTAAAAGCAGGTCCACATACAGTAATATGCGTCTGATTAGGAAAGCCTAAAAAATATTGTTTTTTTTTTTTGGTTGTTGTTAACATCTAACACTAGAAACTACAGAGTCCTACTTTCCTGCAAGGCCAATAAGGACTTGCAAAACTGAGCAACAAGGCCATAAATCTATTTCCTCACAAAGAGCAGCAGGCAGGCACAAGGTCTAAGGCCACCATACAAGTGCTGAAGTGTCTCCAAAGCCAACACCATTATCTCCACATGGAAGAAGTGTTGCATTATGTTTACTGGGCCAACACAGCACTTAGAGAAAAGCATTGGGGACACTAAGTGTCTGCAGGGTCCTCAAGGGGCTTCTCTCTTTCATGAGCCTCTACTGGACACAAAAATATCCCCTTGGGGGTTTTTATGGAAAATCCTGCTTCATTTGGTTTTCCAGCTAAATTTAAAACCTCAGATATATGAAACAGACAGACATGTGGACATTAATTTCTGGTATGATTAAAATTGTCCTCAAGCACATTACAGAAACACTAAACAGGCAACATGCAATTCTGCACAAAAAAATAAAAATAAAAAAAAAACGCTCACCACTCCAGGGAAGATCTTTCTCAGTCTCTCCACTGCCGCCAGGGCTTTTGACTTCCCTCCGGAGAGGCAGTCGTCAAACTCATAGAGTGGCTGCCGCACGGGGTTGGAGTAGGAGATCTTGGCGTTGTCCACAAACGTGATGTGTCGGACTCCCCAGCCCTGAGAGCACAAGTGTCACACAGACAGACACAACTCAGTCACCAAAGCCACATGGAATGAACATCTCTCACACTCGATCAACCAGCCTCCACACTACCCAGGAAAAACACACACACACTTGACATGAAACTGACATGAGCTCACACCCTGTGAGGTCTCAGCTGAAGAGTGCAAGACATATATAGTATATGAGAGTATACAGTATACTGTATGTCCTGGACATCATTTAGTAAGAGTATAGAGCTTGGGAAATGGGTCTGATTTCCAGTTATTTCACCACCATAACTCCAGGCCAGTTTACACCACTACCATTGAGAATACACTGGTTTCTTATCAGACTCATTTTCATAATACGTCGGGAAAAAGGAATTTTCTTTGTCTTTCAGCATTTTGTATGGGATTCCAAG
>JAODXP020000013.1:10991464-11143537 GCA_027497455.2 Sardinella longiceps
CTAACCCTTGCTTGGCCAATAGGCTAGCAATGGCTGGAGCGGGAGGCATAGTAACCTTTGCGTGTGCAGTGGGTGAACGGTTTCTCGTGACCCAGCTGATTGTCGGGCCTGAGGAATAGAGTTCCCCTAACCCTAACCCTAACCCTGACAGCTCAAAAAATCGAATTGGTATTTTGTCTAGGGCTAACCCTAACCCAGACCATAGCTCTAACCCTAAAACTGAGTAACATACTATATACCATACTAAAATTAATATCATATCATGGCATTATAGCCTACCAGATCACATCTCCAGAAAAATGAATGCCCAGTAATTGCAAGCCATGCGCTATTCCGCCATGGTAGTTGCAGACCTTGCGCCATTCCGCCTTGGTCTTGGTTCTCGAAGTGTGTCGGCGATGTCGAAATTCCGCCTTTGTCTTTGGTCGGCGATGAGAATTCCGCCTGTGTCTTTGGTCTCTGTGAAATATACAAATGTACGATACTCACCTTGTTGATGGCGATGTGTGATTCCGCCTCTTGTGCTGCAAACTCTCATTCAGATGTATGACGCATATCTAAATATACATTATGTCTACATCTAATGCAGAAAACATAAACTGGAGCTCTGTGATCTTGGAAACTGTGTGCCTATATTCAAACACATATAAGGCCACAATAACCCTCATTTTGAGAAGAGAGATTTTGTCGGTGGGCAAAAGGATGGACAGTGCCTAACTTTGGGTGGCGATGGCCAGAACGAGATGCTCAGTAGACTGTGCATGAGCATACAGGAAGAAAAGGTCTCATATTATGGGATGCTTAGTAGGCTGTGTGTGCTTGCAGTACGAACAGGTCTTGGGACCTGGCTAATCGCCAATACCTAAAGAATTTATTTCCCCTAACCCATTTACCCTTGCTTAAATGAAATGAGTTAAAATTTAAAAAATGTTGTCAGTGCACACAGTCATCTAAAGTTTTTTTAAAGCTCTTAACCTAAACTGTACCTCTTTTCTAAATCCTAACATGTAACAAATGAGCAAATGAGGCCCCTAAACAATGTCTGTACCCTGAGCAGACACAGAATTGGCAAAGGTTGTCCCAGACACATCCAGCACTTGCACCATGTTACTGTTTCTTTAAGAAAATACACACGAGGCTGAAGGATGGACTTTAGTTCTGATGGCTATCTAAACTCTCATAAACATATCACGAGTTGTAACAGAAACACACCCTGTTTGCTTTGGTGCTTCAAACAACCATTTTCATGGTAAGTGAACTGAAATATATTGTTGTTTGATGGTGAAAAAAGATTAATTGGTCACTGGAGTGTTTTTCAGGAATATAAATAGCAATGTTCTAAGCAAAAGTGTACAGACTTTTTGGCTGGGTGATTGTTGCGGTAGATTGGTGTAGGGAGAGGAGTCTGATGTCTTCTGAGTTCGCTACATAATGAATATTTTCCCTCACAGATGAGCTCGTTCAAATGTTTTCAGGAGTTAAAGTCCAACGTGCAGGTTAAATTTATTATTAAATGAGCATATGACTTCGTCTGAAGGTGTATTTTAAAAACATACATCCAGAAATTATGATCCAAAACAAAACGTAAAATAGAATTTTTAATGCAAATGTGCCTAGCCTCTGAAAATTTAGCCTCTCTGGCTAGCAACGCATCAAATGACGTATGGCGAGGAAAGCATTCTACTTGGTCATCAGCTGTAGAGGCGGAGAGACTGAACTTGAAGGAGATAGCTAGACAGCGATTGATGATGGTTAGGCCTAATTGTTTTGTTTGTGCTGGTTGCATGAATTCCTGCTTGTCAAGGCATCGTGTGCATCGTATCACATCGAAGAAAAGCAAGGATTTTCGCTTGTGGGTCCGTTTTGTGCAGGCGATGAGAGCAGACCTCTTAGTAGGGTCATAAACCTCACTTCTATTCAATTCAATTCAATTCAATTTTATTTGTAGAGCACACAAATACAGTACATTGTCTCGCGGCGCTTTACAGACAGTACGGGAAGCATCCATGAGAATCAGGGGCAAGGAAAAACTCCTCGCTTTGTAAAAAGTTTGTTATGTAGGAAGAAACCTTGGGCAGATCCACGCCTCATGGACTCAGCCTACCTGCCTGGGGCCTAATAAAGTATCCGTAAAGTCTGATGCATAGATTGACCATGGTTAACACAAAACAGTATGAGTACTGAATGTAGTCAGAGATGATATACACATAGTTTGTGCGACAGTCAGGGCCAAGGGATGGAGTCAGTAGTTGGAGTGTGGGATTAGTCAGTATTTGGAGTGGGATCAGAGTTCATTGGTGTCTTGTTTCGCTGTTCAATAAAGTGCACACTGGCGTGCTGATTATGATATTTATTTAACTCACAGTCACGTCTCCATGGACGTCTCTATCTAGACTGCCTGAACTAACTCATGTTAGCGCTGTAATCACAGGTGACCAATCACATTACAGAATTAGGGACTATTTCATGCGCATTAATCTGAGCATATTCTGTGAGAATATTACATCCCCCTTCTTTTAAAGAAAATCCTTCTGGTACAAATCAACTCATAACCTGTAGTACCTATCTGGGCTAAATAACAAACTGCACACCCTTGTAATAACTCATTAAGCAAATAACCATTATATAACCTGTACTTTACATTACTATAGCATTCATCAATATTCAAATCATTAATGACATGCAAGACTGAATGTAAATCCTAGAATCACACAACTGCATTGTTACACACACAACTGGAACAAAATCAGAAGATTACAATTTTTTTTTAAATTCATTTTTTTTTTAATAGGGCAGCAATCCGCCTACACCCTGTAAATTGTTTCATAAATCCATAATAGCTCTTGGCTTGACGCCTCTTCCTGATCTTGTTGTGTAAGTGACTGGAGAGGCTGTGTCACTTGTTGCTTGCGAAGTGCGTAGTGCTGTGTTTTGTTCAATGTGCTGTGCATTGTCAACTGTTGCATTGTCAGTATGAGTGTGCTGTCCCTCTTTGGTGTCCATGAGGTGTCGTCTGTTTCTCCTATACTCCTGTCCTTCTGCTGCGCGAATGTGGTATGATCGGTCAGTGTCAGCTTGTCTGATGACTACTGCAGGCTTCCAGTGTCCATGTTCTTGGTAACGGATGAGCTGACCTTCTTGCAATGGTGGTAGGTACCTGGCAGATCGGTCATAATACATTTTCTGCTGATGTTGCTGGTGAACTCTCTTTGCATGAACTTGTTTCTGACTGACAACTTTTGGCAGAAGTTGTTGGTGAGTGTTGGGCAGGACAGAGCGTAACCGTCGACTCATGAGAAGCTGAGCTGGTGATGCGAAGCTGTCAACAGGGGTGTTGCGATACTCAAGAAGACTCAAGTATGGATCTCTCTTATCAGCTTTTGCTTTTTTCAGCAGTGATTTGGCAATCTGCACGGATTTCTCTGCAAGGCCATTGCTTTGAGAATAATGTGGGCTTGTGGTTACATGTGTGAACTCCCAGGTGTTGGCAAAGTCTTCAAACTCCTTACACTTGTATTGGGGACCATTATCTGATACAACAGTCTCTGGTATACCATGCCTAGCGAAGGCTGCTTTCAGTTTGTGTATTATTGCTGAGGCTGTTGTGCTGTGTAGTCTGTCTAGTTCAAAATACCTGCTGTAGTAGTCCACTGTAACGATGTACTGTTCATTGTTCCAGGTAAACAGATCTGAAGCAACGATGTTGTGAGCTTGGGAGAGTTCGTCACGGTGGTTCCAAAAGTCTGCTATGTTCGGAGGACAATGTCTTCTCTGCTCAGGCCATCCCTCACTGATTGTTTTCTTCAGTTGTCTGAGCTGTATGTCTTTGTCAGTCTCTGTTTCAATTTCTTTCAGCTTTGTGTCGCTGACTGGTAAGCTATTGTACAACATGTGTACCTGCATGTCCATGCCTTCACTGAGACCGTCATCAGGGCCTAATAGTGACTTCCTGGAAAGAGTGTCTGCAACAGGAATCTCTTTGCCTGGCCTATGGACGATGGTAAAGTCATATCTCTGAAGTTGCAGGAACATGCGCTGCAGTCTCGGTGCTGCTGCTGCGAGAGGCTTACGGATGATGGACTCGAGAGGTTTGTGGTCACTCTCTACAGTGATGTGATGACCATAGATGTACTGATGGAAGCGTTTACATCCAAACAGAATAGCATATAGCTCCTTTACAATCTGGGCATAATTGACTTCACTGTCAGTGAGTGCTTTAGATGCATATCCAATGGGCTTGCCCTGTTGTAGTAAAACTGCACCTAACCCATATTTGCTTGGATCAACTTGAAGGGTGAGCTCTTTGCTGGGGTCAAAATATGTTAAAACTGGACCTGGTTCACTTGTGATGAGTTCTTTTATTTTCTTAAAAGCTTCCTCATGCTGTGAATCCCATATAGACTCACTAGACTCTTTCAGTAAGTGACGCAACGGTGCATTAATGCTAGCAAGTCCAGGGGCAAACTTAGACAGATAATTAATCATGCCTAGGATGGTTTCAAGCTCACCTTTGTCTTTCGGGGGCTTCATTTCCTTGACAGCCGCAATCTTAGCTGGATCAGGCTTGACTCCATCTTTGGTGATGAGGTGCCCAAAGTAGCTAACTTCAGTGGCACAGACCACGCTCTTCTCCAGGTTGAGCTTGACTCCCCTTTCTCTGGATCGTTGCAGCATAGCACGCAGATTTTCATCATGTTCTTGCTTGGTTTTGCCGTGTATGAGGATGTCATCTACTATTGCCATGACTCCCTGTAGATCTTCATAGGTCTCGTTTACCTTTCTCTGAAACTCATCTTGAGACGATTTCAATCCAAAGGGTAGACGCAGGAATCTGTAGCGTCCAAACACTGTGTTAAAAGTAGTCAACTTTGAAGACTCTTCTGTGAGCTTGATAGCCCAATAGCCTGATTTTGCATCCATAACACTAAAGTAGCGTGCTCCAGCTAGCCTGGATGTGATGTCATCGAGAGTTGGTAAAGGGTAATGTGGTCTCTTGATTACCTTGTTCAGGTCTCGAGGATCTAGACATATCCTCAGCTTTCCTGTGCGAGGCTTTTCAGCTGCTACCATCGAATTGACCCATTCGGTCGGTTCAGTGACTCTTGTGATGATTTTCTGTCTTTCCATGCTCTGTAGCTCCTCTCTCAGGCGATCACGCAAAGCAATGGGGACGCGCCTTGGTGGATGGACTACAGGCACTGCATCGGGTTCAACATGAATGGTGCATTCGCCAGGGAACAGACCTATGCCTTTGAAGACATCTGCAAACTCTTCCATGACCGGTATCTCAGGTGTGCTAGACACTGAGAGAATGAATTTTATAAGTCCAAAATCGAGGCATGCTTTCAATCCTAGCACTGGAGGTGCCTGTGTGTCAACGACATGGAACTTTAAAGTCAACTGCAAGTCTTTGTATTGGCATTTCAAATTGCACCTGCCTCTAACAACTAACTGCTCACCTCCATAGCCATAGAGAGGGCGTGTTGCAGGCTCCAACACATCATGTACTCCAAGTCCCTTGAAAACTCTAGCTGGAATGACATTGGCTGAGGCTCCGGTGTCCAACTTGAATTTCAAAGTGTTTCTGTTCGGCCCAACTTGCAAATTTGCAAAAGCTTGTTCCTTATCCTGAATTTTGTTTCCTTGTGTTACTGCGTCAATAAACAATTCTTCTTCACTGTCTGCATTATCGTTTTGTGATTCATTTTCACACACTGCGTGTACTTCTTTTCTTGGCCTAGAATGACACACTTTTGCAAAATGGTTCCATTTGTTGCAATTCTTGCACTGCTTTCCTTTAGCTGGACAACTTTCTTTCATTTCATGTGCTTTTAACCCACAGTAGCTGCATGTTTTTCGATCTCTGCACTCGTCAGGCTTGTGCGCATTTACAGACTGTTCTTTTGTCTTGCTTTGATGCGCTTTCCAAGTTGCTTTCCTAGCATGCTGCTTGCCAATTGCGTGAACTGCCTGTTCGTGCGAGCTGCTACTGCCATCTATCGTCTTCATCTGTGCTTGGGCGATTTCATGAGACCTAGCAATGTCGATTGCTTTATCTAGCGTCAAATCAGATCCGACATTCAGTAGTTTTTCACGAACTTTAGGTGAATGGATTCCAAACACAATGCGATCCCTTATCATCTCATCGCTGGTAGCATAGTTGCAATCCTTTACAAGCAACCTCAAGTCTGTCACAAACTGTTCGAAGGGTTCGCTAGCTCCCTGTACTTTCTCATGGAATTTGTAGCGGGCGAAAATAACGTTGGACTTAGGCATAACGTATGCTTCAAAACGTTCATAATATGATTTCAATACCTTTGCTTGGTCCTCGGTCAAAGTCCACGTATTGTAGATATCTCTACCTTTATCTCCAACCCATAAAAGGAGGTAACTGCATTTCTCGTCTTCTGCTTTTCCTTTGAAGGGACCCGAAAACATCAATTCCACATGTAGCTTGAACTTGCGCCATGCCACGGGCAGGTTGCTAGCATCCCAGTCCATGTGAGGTGAAGGAACTCCTGCTATATCCATTTTTCTGTCAAAACTTCAACTCGTTCTTCACTCTGACACCATGTCTTGTTTTGCTGTTCAATAAAATGCACACTGGCGTGCTGATTATGATATTTATGTACAACATTTCACAGTCACGTCTCCATGGACGTCTCTATCTAGACTGCCTGAACTAACTCATGTTAGCGCTGTAATCACAGGTGACCAATCACATTACAGAATTAGGGACTATTTCATGCGCATTAATCTGAGCATATTCTGTGAGAATATTACAATTGGGTGTTGGTCGCCATCTAAGTAGTGGTCATCAGGGGGCCATCAGGCCAGTTCCATCACGGGCCTCAGAGAAAAGGGGGGATGGTCATGGTGTGTGGGTCCGGGGAGGTTGGTCAGCATCCGTAGTGGGGTAGGGTTGGTGGCAGGGAGGTACGGGAGGTTCATCACTCAGCCAGTGCATCGGGGCAGAGGAGGCAAGAGAAACAAAGAGAAACAGAAACAAGAGGATTAGGCCAATCTAGGAGGATATCACTTCATGATATGTGTCATATAATCTAGCTACAGTGAGGAGAGGGAGAGAGAGAGAGGAGAAAGAGGGTTGTACAGGATGGCAAGTGTGCAGAAGGTGGCAGCACTAGGCTATCGCAGCATAACTAAGGTATGGTACATGGCATCTCACCAACCCAGAAGGGGGTGGTCAGTGGCCGCCTTGGAAAAACAGCAGAGGTAGCCCTCCCAAGAAAGCCCAAGAGGAGTGGTGATATGCCATGGCCCACTCCTAATTATAGGAAATGTCAAAAAGGAAGGTTTTAAGTCTAGACTTAAAGGTATTGAGAGTGTCCGCTTCGCGAATGTGGGGAGGAATAGAATTCCATAGAAGAGGTGCTCGATAGGCAAAAGCTCTTCCCCCAATTGTAGTTTTAGATATGGTCACTGTCACGGCTTGGCTCAAAAGCCGTGGCAAAGAAGGACGCAGCATAACCAAAATTGCAAAAATAAGTAATTTATTAACTCATTGACTGCCAGCCGTTTTCAGAATAGAGAGTTCCATACTGCCAGAGGTTTTGGGGAATTTTGACTGTTTTTTAAAGAGCCACAGAATATTATGTGTTACGACTACATAAACAATGAAACTACCACAAGAAAGAGCAGACTCTCTTCTTTCACCAGAAAAAAAAAGTTCGTTTCTACCCCTTTCCATTGCTTAGAAATCAGCAGGCGAACATAAGCTACTTTCTCCAAACACACCCGTTGTTTATCAAAAAAGGGAGAAAATTAGCGTTTTGTTTGACAACGTTAGTGTCTTGGATGCGCGTTTTTTTCGGTCTATTAGCACGTCAAACATCGGGAAAATGTCTTCCTGTGATAAGACCACAAAAACAACAGTAACAGGGGGCTTTTGGTAATAAAATAGACATTGTTGTAACAAGGTAAATATATGCTATTTACAGGCTGTGACAGCGAAAACTCCGTGATCAACAACTGGCTCGCAAATTCTTACCTGACCCGGAACTGTGAGCTAGCTGGGCACTGAAACAAGTCACAACTGCTATTTCCGTTTGCCCAAGGTTGATCTCCTTCATCTCCCACGATCGGAACACTACTCGAACTACTATGGCAGTGACACATAGTCTGATCGAGTGTGAACTGCCTAAATTTCTCCGATTTACGTCTGCACTTTGCTAGCGGCATATTTAGCCATGTCATTAGCTTTCTCTACTTCTCCCTTGGCCATACCTATGAATCTATGCTCATCTCACATCCAAAGTGACACACTGCCACCCTCAGGATCAATTTGGAACAACAATTTTCGACGGAGAATTCTGATATTTACAGACAAGGTTCCCTAGGTCTTTCTGCAGCCCTCCCCATTAAAAAACGCAGTTGACGTCTAAAGACGTCATTGGCAGTGAACGGCAGTATTTCAGTTGACGTCTAAAGACGTCATTGGCAGTCAATGAGTTAAATTAGTCGTGTATCAAAAAGCAACGAAAAGTCAAAAACGGTGGAGTATGATCGTCAGTAAAGTCAGTAGCGTAGAGCAAATGTATAGATACAGACGGCAAGTCCGGGCACGCCCATAAAATCAGCTCCTCGTGTCCCCCATGTGGGGGAAAACAAACCCTAAATTAGTGAAGGAGTCAATAGCATGCTAAGCTACAAGTTACACTGAGCACCATCTACAAGGAGCCAGACACATTTTTGAGGGCAATGCCTGAAGGTAGTAATGATGGTCAGATGGTCAGATTCTGAACTTGACACCCATCCAAACGCAATACTGATGACAATTTAGATGATGTTTGTTAGCTTCATTAGCTTGCTAACTAGCCAACTTCATTGATCACCACAGTAAATGTAGCTAACTTTAGCTTGCTTAACTGAGCTAATCAGACTTGTGATTGAAAGTTGCTTTACTTTTGACAGGAGCAGAGACGGCTCATGACATTTCTGTTAGTGTAACTGCAATAAACAAATGATGGAAAAATTATTTTAGTCTAAACACAAGTAGGTAAACAGGTCATGATTAGACAAAACATCTAATATGGACTTTGTTCAATTTTACTTAGCGATCTTTTATTGTTAAGCAACTTTCTCTACCTTGTCCATTCACCATAATGTTAAATTGGCCTCTGTTATCCCCCATGCTGACTCCACCCTCGCACTTTGGGGGCGTTAACCGTACTTGTCGTGAGAAGTGTTGCATGTGATGAAAAAAGGTGAAGCTCCAAAAAGGGAATGGGGAAAATGGCTTTTATGAACGTCATGGAGACACCGGGCCCAGGTGTCTCCAATGATTGCGGATGGGCTGCGGCACACCTACGGAAACACAGAACACAAATGACAAGACAAGAACGTGGGTGGGGCCAGCAGACCATCACACCCCCTCCCACAAAAGCGGGCTCCCTAACGGAGTCCCGCCCCATTACAGGACAATCAAAATACCAAAAATATTTATATTAGCAAAAAAAAAACTTATATAAATTAGCAAATGTTATAATGCCGAATGGAACATTAGACCAGTCACCTGGATGGTATCGCTTCTCCCACAGCTCACTCAACCTCTCCCCATCTCCGCAAACGATGCACCTAGGAAGCACATTTTCAGAGCAAAGGGAGGAGCAGAGGAAGCAGAGAGAACAAGAAAAGACAGTCACATTTGAGGAGCCCTAGATAACGCGTCTGCCACCACGTTATCAGTCCCCCTGATGTGACGGATCTCTAAACAGTAGGATTGCAGGAAAAGAGACCATCTGATTAGTCTCTGGTTAGGACAATGTAAAGAATTTAGGAATGTGAGTGGATTATGGTCTGTAAAGACCATAACAGGTGAACTGCCACCAACATAAACGTCGAAATGTTTCAAGGCTAACACCAACGCCAAAGTTTCTTTCTCCACAACTGAATAGTTACGTTGGTAGGAGTTAAACTTGACGGGTTTGTCTTTGCCACGGTCATCTTCTTGGACCAAGACAGCCCCAGCACCCTCAAGGCTAGCATCAACGAAGAGCTTAAATGAGCGGTCAAAATGTGGCGCCGCCAAAACTGGCGTGTCACAACGAAGCATCTTAACCTGCTGAAAAGCACCCTGGCAAGCAGGAGACCACACAAACTTTTCTTTTTGCCTCAAGAGGTTTGTAAGAGGCGCCACAACTGTAGAGAAATTTTTGCAGAAGCTTCTATAGTAGCCAACAAGGCCAAGAAAGCGCATCAGCTCCTTTTTAATTGTTGGAGCAGGAAACTGCTCAACAGCTCTAACCTTTGCGTCAACAGGGCGAACCTGCCCCTGCCCCACTACCCGGCCAAGGTAGGTCACAGTTGCCCTCGCGAACTCACACTTCGCGAGGTTGACTGTGAGCCTCGCCTCCGCCAAACGTGTGAAAAGTTCCCGCATCCGCTGAACATGAACGTCCCATGTATCTGAAAAGACAACAACATCATCCAAATATACAGTACAGCCTTCCATATTTCCGATAACATAATTCATAAGACGTTGGAACGTTGCAGGCGCATTCCGAAGTCCAAATGGCATAACTGAGTAAGAATACAATCCCTTAGGTGTTATAAAGGCAGCAATCTCCCGAGCACGTTCTGACAAAGGCACTTGCCAATAACCTTTTAGCAAGTCCAGCTTACTGACGAACTTCGCAGAGCCCACCTGATCTATGCAATCATCCATTCTTGGAAGAGGGAACAGATCAGGTTTGGTGATTGCATTGACTTTGCGAAAATCAGTACAGAAACGCAGTGTGCCATCAGCTTTTGGAACTAGCAAGCAAGGAGATGCCCAACTAGACGAACTAGGCTCAGCTATACCATTCTCAAGCATGTATGCAACTTCACCATCTAGACACTTGAGCTTATCGGCATTCACACGATAGAAACGTTGTTTTATCGGCTTGGCGTCTCCAACTTCAATGTCATGTTCTATGAGATGTGTGCGGCCAGGTGTATCAGAAAACAGGCAAGGAAAGCTGTTAATCAAATCAGTTAATTCAGCGGAACGGGACGTGGGCAAGTGTGACAACAACTCACTCAACTTAGACAAGGCCTCAGAATTCTTCAAACGGCCAATCAACAAAGCTTGGTCAGGCGCATATGGCTCGTCACTCTGCTCCCCACTGCAAACAGGGCCAGCCACACAAGCTGCCTGTGGAACATCAGACTGAGAAACAGAGCCACAAGAGACAGAACGAGCATAATACGGCTTTAACAAGTTTACATGGCAGAGCTGTGTACTTTTCCTACGCTCTGGTGTAGCAATTAAGTAATTTTGTTCAGTTACCTGCTCGACCACCGTATACGGCCCAGAAAACTTGGCCTGAAAGGGAGACTGAAGGAGAGGAAACAAGGCCAAAACCTGGTCTCCTGGAACAAACACCCTACGCTCAGTGTGTCGGTCGTACCACGACTTCATTTTTTGTTGCGCTGCACCTAATTTTTCTTTTGCCAGATTACCTGCCAAATAAAGACGCCGGCGAAACCCATTTACGGAATCAATCAAATTCTTCGGAGGCGTTTCCTCCCTCCAGGCGTCTGCCACGACTGCCAGTGGGCCCCGCACCGTATGCGCAAACACCAGTTCGTTTGGGCTAAACCCCAAGCTTTCTTGTGTGACCTCCCTAGCCGCCAGTATTAACCAAGGCAAGCTGTCTTCCCAGTCCCTACCCAACTCCGTACAATAAGCCCGAAGAAGAGACTTAAGGGTCTGATGGAACCTCTCCAATGCTCCCTGGCTTTGAGCATGGTACGCTGAAGCACGGTTGTGTTGGACGCGGAGTTGCTTTAGCACCTGGGTAAACACATGGGACAAGAAGTTTGAATCACGATCTGATTGAATAATTTTGGGTATGCCAAAAATGGAAATGAACTGCGAAAGGGCACGAACTACAGATCTTGCCGAAATAGTCCGCAGCGGATAGGCCGCTGGGTAGCGAGTACTCTGACACATGACCGTTAACAAATAGGAACACCCAGACTTTGAACGCGGCACAGGTCCCACACAATCAATAATCAAATGCTCAAACGGAGCAATGGCAGGGATTGGATACAGCGGGGCGGGTTTTAGAACTTGATTTGGCTTATCAGTTAGTTGACACGTATGACAAGTCTTAATGTACGCTGAGACATCCCTTTTCATGCGAGGCCAAAAGAAGTGTCTCAGTAGACGGTCATAAGTCTTCTGAACACCAGAATGTCCAGATTCGTCATGAGCTACTTTAAGCACTGATTGACGAAGCTTAGCAGGCAAAACAAGCTGAAAAATTGGATCCCCAACAAACACATCCGAATGCCAAGCCCATTTTCTCACCAACAGTGAATCTTGAAGGAAATAACCGTAGGCGCTCTCTCTGATTTCACTCTCAGGTCGGACCAACTCATACAACCCAGCCAGTGACGAGTCAGCTTGTTGTTCAGCAACCAAGTCACTACGGGACACAGACAGAGGAAAATCAGTCAGAGGCAAAGAAAAGCGTTCTAACAGTTTGCTCTCACCAGACTGAAGAATTTTGTTAGACTCTGGCTTCTTGCACGCCAAAGCATGTGTCACCACACAAGCTGCAAAAGTCTCAGGAAAGTTTAGTGCACACTCATCCTGGCCAGATTCCATCGGAGGCACAGGATCTACAACAAGAGGCGGAGTAACATTAGGCCACACCTGAGCTCCTACCAAACCATTACCAAGAATCACAGAGATCCCCTCAATAGGCAACGCAGGGCGTACACCAAGTGCAGCCTCCCCCTGAAACAAATCACAGTCAAGCACTACTTTATGAAGTGGCACACGCTTAATATTTAAACTCATTCCCTGAACTGGCACTGAACTGCCCAGCTCAGAGCTTGTGGACAAAGGCAACACACCAGCCTTAATAAAAGAATCATAGGCCCCTGTGTCTCGCAAAATTTTAACACACACTTTAACATCACTGCCAACCATAGACACAAACCCAGTTCTAATGAATGGCCGGTAAGAATCAAGTGCAGACACACATGAGCGATTCAGCAGGGAATCACAATCAATAGCAGCAGGGAGTGCTTTAAGCTGACCAGGTGCAGCCAAACCAACACCTTTAGGACGTGAACCTGAGGTAGGAGGTTTATTTTTATTAGACTTGAGCATATAACAATCAGACTTCCAGTGACCACGTTGATGACAGAAGTGACAAATTGTATCCGTCTCACCTGAAGCACTAGGCCCAGCACCAGACTGAAAAGGCCTGTTTGAACGAATGAAACTTTCAGTAGCCATACCACCAGATTGAAAACGGCGCTCAGGAGTAGTGGTGCTTTGATGGATTAACACATAGTCGTCAGCTAAAGAAGCAGCTTCAGTAGCAGTGCGCGCTTTCTGCTCTGAAATATACGTAGCAACATGATGTGGGACAGAGTTTTTAAACTGCTCAAGCACTATCAGATCGCTGAGACCATCAAAATCTGTAACATCAACAGAAGCACACCAACGGTTGAAATAGGTTGTCAAATCTCTTGCAAACTCTAGATGGCTCTGTTTTAGACCTCTTTTCCACGACCTAAATTTTTGCCTATAGTGCTCTGGAACACGTTCATATGCTTTCAATATTGCCGCTTTAACTTTAACATAATCCTTACTATCATCGGTCGACAACGCTGAAAAAGCCTCCTGAGCTTTGCCAATAATAACACACTGAAGCATTAATGCGCGAGCGGAATTGGGCCAGCTTCGCGCATCAGCTAAGCGTTCAAACAACAAAAAAAATGTGTCCGGATCGCTCTCTGAAAATTTAGGCACAAGACGTAAATTACCACGAACATCAAAGCTATCAGGCTGGTCAAGGATAGGTTGAGAGCCTGAACTCAATCTAGGTGACGATGGAATTTTGTCCTCGCGGAGAACCTTAAGTTTATGTTCAAGATCTAATCGTGTCTGCTCTGTCTCTTGACGCAACTTTTCCACTGCGAGATCTTTTTCAATGGCAGCATCCACTTTATACTTTTCATGCTCAATCTGTAGTAACAACAACTCCTTACGCTGTTCAAAACTTAAGCCCTCCACTGATACAGACAGCGGAGACGTAACCTCAGACACACGTTCGTCCATAACACCATTGGCAATCAAATTACTTTTAACAATTGACCTAACCTTATCCTTTGCGAACTGACTGCTCACATCAAGTTTGTAATGTTCAGCCAATTTTAACAACTGGTCTTTCGTACACTGATCTAATAAATCCTCCGATGGAGAGGCAATAAACTCCTCCACTGTAATTGTCGGCATTACAACATTAACGTAGGCTACCACTATGCACAACGTTAAACAAAACAAAATCAAATCAAAGTGGGATGCGTGACTTCAAGCAAAAGCCCCCCAGACTGAAGGCTAAACTAGCAATGCGTGCCCCTCTAACTAACTTCAACACCACAACCTACCTATTTAAACTGCGGCCTAGCTCTTCATGCAGCTACTGGCGGTGGGAACATTAAGTGCTTAAAGCCCAGTGGAGGAGAAAAGCAACCAGAAACTGGCGACTCCGCTCACACCATGGATACACTCCCGAGACGACTGCTCTAACCGCTTTCACCACAACACTAAACCCAAAACCCCGACGAAGTCCAAAGGGACAACGCCGCTTCGCCTAACAAGGGACAAACATTGCTACAAACTCAATAAACAGTGTTGAAGTCAAACACCCACTTACCTGAAACGTTGCGCAGAGAGGTCGAGCATCCAACAAACCAAACAAACCACGACTTGATTCAAAATAATCATTACAAACGCTGCGTCTCTTCAGACAAAAGAAAGGTTCCCGCTCCGACAGTAGGCCGACTACTACACCTGTTCGGAACGCAAAGGGAATCCCCACTATCAAGTGACGTACATATGATGATACGCCATTCACAAAAAATCGACCTGCAACACTCGTAAAACAAAAGCCATAAACTAGAAAAAATTATTTAACAAGAGCGACGCAGGTTTACGTTTGGACGGCCCCCATTTGTCACGGCTTGGCTCAAAAGCCGTGGCAAAGAAGGACGCAGCATAACCAAAATTGCAAAAATAAGTAATTTATTAAATTAGTCGTGTATCAAAAAGCAACGAAAAGTCAAAAACGGTGGAGTATGATCGTCAGTACAGTCAGTAGCGTAGAGCAAATGTATGGATGCATGGATAGTGTCGTGAGAAGTGTTGCATGTGATGAAAAAAGGTGAAGCTCCAAAAAGGGAATGGGGAAAATGGCTTTTATGAACGTCATGGAGACACCGGGCCCAGGTGTCTCCAATGATTGCGGATGGGCTGCGGCACACCTACGGAAACACAGAACACAAATGACAAGACAAGAACGTAGGTGGGGCCAGCAGACCATCACAGTCACTTTTTCAAGGAGGCCAGCATTTTGAGATCTCAGAGGTCTTGCTGGATGGTATGGAACAAGTAAATCTGTAATATATGCAGGAGCTAAGCCATTAAGTGCCTTATACGTCATGAGAAGGATTTTGAAGTCAATTCGACTTTTGACTTTTGACTTTTGCCAGTGTACAGATGCTAGAATGGGAGAAATATGTTCATATTTCTTAGTTCTAGTGAGTGTTCTAGCTGCTGCATTTTGGATTAGCTGTAGACTTTTAATGCAGGTGTTACTGCACCCTGAGAACAGAGCATTGCAGTAGTCGAGTCTGGAGGTAACAAATGCATGTATAAGTTTTTCAGCATCCTCAAAGGACAGGAACTTCCTAACCTTAGCAATGTTTCTAAGGTGAAAAAATGATGTTTTAGAAATGTGCTTTACATGGCTATTCAGGGAGAGGTCTTGATCAATAAGTACCCCCAGATTTTTCACTTGTGAGCTAAATGAGAGTGTAGGACTGCTAAGTGAGCTATGATGGTGAAGCGAGGTGTCCTTCAGTTGTTTAGAGGCAATCATCATAACTTCAGTTTTATCTGAGTTCAAGCATAAGAAATTTTTTGACATCCAAACTTTAATGTCTTCATGACAGGCATTGAGTTTGGTTGTCGGAGATACAATCGCTAGGCTTCATAGAGAGATAAAGCTGTGTATCATCTGCGTATGAGTGAAATGCAATGCCATGTTTCCTAATGATTTCACCCAGAGGTAGCATATATAGAGAGAATAGTAGGGGGCCTAGTACTGAGCCTTGCGGAACACCATATTTAACTTTAGCATGATAAGATGAGACGTTGTGAACATGTACAAATTGGTATCGATCAGTGAGGTAGGATTTGAACCAAGCTAGTGCTGAATTTCTAATGCCTATCGTATGTTTGAGTCTGTGTAGTAGGATATCGCGGTCAATGGTGTCAAAAGCTGCACTAAGATCAAGTAAGATTAATATGGATACATTACCATTGTCCATGGAAAGAAGGAGGTCGTTGAAGACTTTAACTAAGGCTGTTTCAGTGCTGTGATTAGCTCTAAATCCTGATTGGAAGACTTCCTGGATTTTGTTTTCGTCTAGGAAGCGACAAATTTGTTTGAACACAATTTTTTTCTAGAATTTTGGATATAAAAGGAAGGTTGGATATAGGTCTGTAATTAGCCAGAACATCAGGGTCAAGGTTTGGTTTTTTAATCAATGGTTTAATGACTGATGTCTTGAAAGTAGTTGGTACATGTCCCGCTAGGAGTGATCTATTGATAATTTCAAGTAATGTCTCAGCTAGCGGTGTAAAGGCTGCCTTGAGGAGGTGAGTAGGAATAGGATCAAGTAGGCATGTTGACGCCTTCGCTTTAGTAATGAGAGAAGACATTTCTAATATATCAGTGGGCATAAAGGAGTCAAGGTATGCTACGGGTTGGCTACAGCTATCAGTAGTTAGTAGAGAGGCTGTAGGCATGTTGCTAATTTTAAGTCGTATGGTTTCAATTTTTTCATTGAAAAAATTCAGAAAGTCGTCACTGCTGAGGTGACTTGGAATGGACTGAGTTACTTCAGTCTTACTTTTTGTCAAATTTGATATAGTGTTGAAGAGGAATTTTGGATCGTCTTTGTGTTCATGTATAAGCGAGGAATAATAGGCTGTTTTAGCATTCTCCAGGCAATGTGAAATACTTAGAGTTTAGTGTTGAGCCATTTCCCTTCTAGTCTGCGAGCAGCCTGTTTTAATGTACGTGTATGTGTGGTGTACCAAGGGGCAGTTTTTTCTACCTTCCTTGTTTTCTTTTTAAGTGGAGCAATTAAGTCAAGTGTTGAATGTAATGTGTTCATAACATGATCAGTAAATTGGTCGATATGTGTTGGTGATGGGATAGGACTATCATAGCGTGTTGGTGTAAGGTCAGGAATTTTTCCAATGAAATTGTCAGTGGTTTTAGGCGTTATGCCTCTAGTGTAGTAGTGGGTCACATTGGTCGACTGGTATTTCTAGAGTAATAAGGTAGTGGTCAGTCAATGTTGGTTGGGGTGCAATTGTAAGTATTTCTACTTGAGTACCATAAGTTAGTACAAGGTCGATAGTGTGGTTGTCTTTATGTGTAGGTGCATTTACATTTTGACAGAAGCCAATGTGCTCAATAAGAGATTGGAATGCAGCTGTCAGGCTGTTGTGTGCAACATCCATGTGAATATTAAAATCGCCCAAGATGACTATTGTATCTGATTTAACAACTAATGTGGATATAAAGTCAGAGAATTCAGTTAGGAATTCAGTGTATGGCCCTGGAGGTCTATACAATGTTACAATAGTTAATGGCTTAGCTCCAGGTTGAATAAGGTTGAGGACGAGTACCTCGAAAGAATTGAACTTATGTTCGAGCTTGGGAGCCATACTGCAGCTAGAATTGTAGATAGTGGCTACCCCACCTCCACGCCCGCGTTGGCGCGGTGTGTGGAAGTTTGAATAACTGGGGGGAGTGGCTTCATTTAGCGATAGGTAGATGTGGCCATCTTCTGGCTAATATGTTTTGAGAACTGTTTTGGCTTATATAAACCATTTCTAAAAAAATTAGCCCCCATGTCCCCTCGCAAAAATGTCGGCATTTTTTTCTAGAGGTACATTCCTTGGGGTTCTCTTGTGTTGAGATGCCGCTTCACCAATGTTTGCCCTATCCATTACATGGTGAATGATTGTCCAGTTTGACAGGATTCAAATCAGGAGTGTGCCTTGCCATCAATGCCCAATGCCCATACTTATGAATTTGTTAAGAATAATCCCATGGTTGACAGCATCTAATGCTGTTGATAAGTCAAGTTGGTGGAGCCTTGGACCGACTACAGTATTTTCAAAATTCAGCTGCCAGGATTATATCTCGCACAAAGCGGTGGCAACACATCACTCCCACACTCAGACAGCTCCACTGGCTTCCAGTGAAGTCCCGTATCTACTACAAAATCCTCCTCTTGACATATAAATCACTTCACTCTCTTGCTCCCCAGTACCTCTCTGAACTCCTCCAACCCCTCTCCCAGTCCAGGTCTCTGTGGTCTTCTGGAAAGGACCATCTTACCATCCCCCGAGCCAGACTCCGTACTGTTGGTGACAGGGCCTTCTGTGTTGCTGCCCCCACGCTCTGGAACAGTCTGCCTCCCAACATACGCCGGGCCCCTACACTGGTTGCGTTCAAGAAGCACCTTAAGTCCTGTCTTTTCACAGAGGCATATGGACTGTAACTACACTGGCCCTTCCCCCTGCCCCTTCACCCACCCCCCCCCTTCTTGTACAGTGACCTTGGGTTCCTTGAAAGGCGCTATATAAAACCAAGTTATTATTATTATTATTTTGTAGGTACAGAGACATTACGCATTGGCGACTTAACATAGTCCTAACATAGACAATTATGCTGTATATGGTCGGTCAGTCCATACTGTAAGGTTGTAGAGGAGCAAAATATATGTAGCCTATTCCAACTGATTTTTTTTGTGCATACGCTCAGTCTTTCTGAATCACACATACGATCATTTCAGAAAAGTTCTTAGATGAAATGAAGGATGGTTTGTACGTACGTTTTTATAAATAAGGCCCCTGGACTGCAGACTTGATGGTGCCTTTCCAGATGCGTAAGCTGAGCATGCTACACACACTCACGCAACCCCCTACCATCAGAGATGCAGCCTTCTGAACTGATCACTAACTATAAGCAATAACAACTTGGGTTGTCCTTGTCGGATGGCATGGCGTCACAGTTTTCCAAAAACAACATTGAATTTTGATTTGTCTGACCACAGAACAGTTTTCCACTTTGCCTCATTTCATTTAAAATGAGCCTTGGCCCGGAGAAAACGCCTGGACTTCTGGATCATGTTTAGGAATGGCTTCTTTTTTGACATATAGAGTTTTAGTCGGCAACAGCGAATGGCACGGTGGATTGTGTTCACCGACAGTGTTTTCTGGAAGTAGTCCTAAGTCCAATTTGTGATTTCCATTACATTAGTATTCATGTATGTGATGCAGTGCCGTCTAAGGACGCGGTGATCACGGGCATCCAGTATGGTTTTCCAGCCTTGACCCTTATGCACAGAGATTGTTCCAGATTCTCTGAATCTTTGGATGATGATATGCACTGTAGATGATGATGCCTTCAAACTCTTTGCAATTTTTGTCTGAGAAAATCCTTTCTGATCTTGCGCCACTACTTTTTTTCAGTATTTGGGGAACTGGTGATCCTCTGCCCATCTTGACTTCTGAGAGTCACTGCCACTCTGGGAGGCTCTTTTCGTACCCGAACATGTTGTCAACCAAATAAGTTGCAAATTGGTCCTCCAGCTGCCCCCTATATGTACATTTTACTGTTTTGGCCCCTTATTCCTATCTGTCCCAACTATTTAGGAATGTGTAGAACCAAAATGAGCCAATATTTGGCATAGTATTTCAAAATGTCTCACTTTCAACATTTGCTGTGTCATCTGTATTTTATTGTAAATAAAATATAGCTTTAAGATATTTGTAAATTACTGGATTCCATTATTATTCACAATCTGTGCAGTGTCCCAACTATTTTGGAATTCGGGTTGTACTTGAATGACAACCCCACTGGGATAATATCCTACGCACCTATCCAACTACAGAGGTGTGCAAAAGCATAATTTTGGACTACTCTACAGACCCATACCCAAATACAGCTTTCATTATAGAGACTGTTGTCAGACCATTCATTGATAAAATCTGAGAGGCTAAAAACTGATGGACACAGAGATTTGTCTCAATAACAAGTAAATTCCAAAAATCAATAGAGAGAATGAGTGATAGAAAATTTAGGGGAGGTTGCCATTGGAGAGTTCTCTTTCCCCTTGATAACCAATTGGCTGATCAAAGGGTAGGCTACAGATCCTCATTGGCCAAGTACTCAAAACCTGCATTCCCATCTTGAACTAAAGATGCCATGGCACACCGTCTTTGACCCTGCTGCGCACAACACAGCCAGATCTACCTCACACCCACGCAGAGTGGAGAGAATTTGCAAAGCTACTGTCATTCTGACCTCCCACCCTGCCTCTACATTATCCCCTAACTTTCCTATGAACACAATGACCTCGTAACATCCCCAGTGGCATTAGACAAAGACCCCGTTTACACAAACTCAGATAACCATAAAGACGCACATGTTTCTCTGCGGTTGCACCTCTCTGTTACACTTACCCGAAGGTGAAGACGGAGAATCCCACAAACTCCGGGCAAGGTGGAGATGTCGGAGAACCCCGTCTTCAGAGATTTGTGTAACTACCCATAACCGGAGCTCTAGCACCAAAGACTGTTGGATCAAACGAGAAGCACCTACGTTCGCGCATAGCAGTTCTATTTTCACAAGGGGCACCACCTTGAATGATGTCAGGACTTTTACCAATAAATCGTCTTTTGGAATCAGGTTTTTTTTGGCATGTATCTCTCCTATTCTGTAAGTGTTAAACATGATTTCAAGACTAATGTTGTAAACTGTTACTGTTGGTAACGTTATTTCTATCAGATGAAGCTGCCAGGCAGTAAATAGCCTACTAAAATTTCAAGTTGTTAGCGAGCTAACGCTAGCGATCTAGCTAACGTAATGTTTTACATTTATATTTGAGATTTAATTTATTGACAGCCTGCGGGTAACATTACTGAGTTCATTTTAACTGGACAGAGCAAACGTAAACATAGTTTACAGCAATATGTGAGGTTTGAGCAAAGTCCAAAACGACTAGCTTATAGTTAGCATATAGCTATGTCGTCATGGTAACTGCCAAACAAACCCTCTCTGTCTAAAGCTAAAAAGCAGACTTGGTTCATACAACATTGTTTTGCAGAGGAGCGATTGAATTGTCATTTGTTGGTTTCATTAATGATCACAGACAATATTATGGCACACATACATTAATATCATTCTATAATTTCTTAAGGGAAAATGTTAATGATGTGACGTAACGTTAATGTGACACTGCTGCTAATGCAGACCGAAACACTTCACGTTTGTGGCCATCTGCCACGATGTTGCTCCCTTGAAAGATCTTTGATAAAACTGTGACGTGGTGGTTAATTGTCACCGCCTTTCTTAGCCGTTTTTGATGTTTGTGTAAATGCGATTGTTTTCTTACTCGGGGGAGGGGAAGATAACCGGTTTCTCGAAGACCCGGGGTAGTGTAAACTAAGCAAAAGACTCCAGCCTCCACCATGTTATTGTCGGATTGTGGAGAGGGACGGTCAGAAGGCAAAAATCTGGCTGGCTAGCACTATAAAAAACACTGCACTCCCACATAAATTCCCTCATTTCCCACACCACTAACACGCCTCTTAACTTGAAAGTGAATACTCCGACCCCGTGAAACATTGTTCCCACCACTAAGGCTATGTTCAGACTGCACTCCAAATCTGATTTTTTGCATATCGGATCAACATCTTATCTCTCTATCGACCGCGTTCACACTGCTTGTCATATCGGATCTCCATGTCCGCTAATCACCTACCATATCCATGTGGGTTACTATGGTACCCTAACGCATCATGCCCACAAATAATAAACAAAACCGCGGAGGGTAGAATGTTGGTTGTTTTGTTGTATGAAAAATCAAGTTTCAAGTTTTGTAATTTAATCAAGGTTTCAAGTTCCCCATTGTAATTTTCCACTGTAAGGCCATGTTTTGGTCAGACACCTTTTTGTTAGTCTTTTAGTTGTTCTGAGGACAGCTGTGTTTGATCAATCAACATGATTTGCAAAGTGTTTTACATACAAATGGTCTGGGTCTGGGGGGCTGGTAGAGTGTGACTTTAAAAGTTTGTGTGAGCTGTGGATCGGGGAGTCAGTCTGAGCAAGCGAGCTTAGCTGATTTCCCGGTGTGCATACTGTATTAAATGTTCTTTTACCGTGATCAGTTCGAACCGTCTCCATAATTATCAGGATATAAAAATTTATCCAACATTTGGCGACGAGAATGGGATCGGCTCTTGTTTTCTGTACTGCGGAGGAGAAGACGGCGTCGAGGAAGACTGATTTTTCCAGTTGCAGGAGAAGGCCAAAAGCGCGCATAAAATCAATCTAACGGCACCTGCACCTGACGACGTCGGATCCCCAGCAGAACAGACACAGACGCCGGAGCAGATGTGGAGAGGTCGACTGAATCTGGTAAGAACACTGAATTTTCACATGTAACTCTTGTGCTATAATTCAGAAAAAGGCCTGTACCCTATTCTTAGAAGAATAGAGGAAGTTTTGGTAAAATCCTATCCCTCCGATAGATGCCTGTCTGATTGGTGTTTCCTCAGGCAGAGGTCCCGCATAAGTGTGTTTCCTTATGGCGGTTTAGGCTATTTCGCAAGTGGGCGTGATTAACAAGACACGCAAGTTTTTTTTGAAAAAGTATTTTCATATGTCAAGGTGTAAACTAATAATGGACAGGTTAATTACTTGATTAATCTGATTCCTCGTCTTGAAATAGAATTTGCTTGAGGGAAAAATGTTGCTGGTTTTTGTTTGTTAACCTGTTTTGAAATGAGTCTGGTTGCATAGTGGTGTTTCCCTGTGTAGCGGTTTGTCCCTATCCTTCTGATAGATGCCTGACTGAGGTGTTTCCTCAGGCAGAGGTTAAAGTTCCTGCATAGTGGTGTTTCCCTGTGTAGCGGTTTGTCCCTATCCTTCTGATAGATGCCTGACTGAGGTGTTTCCTCAGGCAGAGGTTAAAGTTCCTGCATAGTGGTGTTTCCCTGTGTAGTGGTTTGGTTGTACACGGTGTTTCCTTTACATGGGTCCTGCTGTAGGCGTCGGTTTATAGAAACTGGCAGAATACAGTGGATGCCTGCAATAATCTTGTTAATTAATAGTAGTTAACGCTTTATTGTGGTAGTCTGCGTGTGTGTTTCCTCGCGGAGGTTGGGTGCCTTTGTCGTTGAGTTTCCTTCATCGTGTGACCCAGGGCCTACTCTATAGAGAGTGGAAGTACGCGTATAATCAATAATCATTGTTTAATAAGTGCCACCAGCGTAATTGGTGAGTTATTTAAGAAAGCCAGCATAATTGGCTATGACCGAATTATAACCAGTGTGGTTGTGCGCGCACGTGTGTGAGAGAGAGTTGTTTTTAAGTTTTAGTTGTCTCTTGCTGGGCTGAGCTAATGTCTGTGCGTGTTTGTGACCCAGCCTTGAGAAGCTGCCTGTGTGTGTGTAAGTGTGAAAAAGCACTTTACTGTTGACGTGTGAAGAGACAAAGGGGTGTCTCTCTGTGTGTGTTTGTTTTGTCTCAAAGACGTCAAAAAGTTTTTACTGAGTTTGCCGCAATGCTCATATTCATTTTCTGGTGGAATATGCGTCAGGTAATTGATAATAAAAACATAAGGGGACCATGGAGTTATAAGAATAGTATAAGTACTGTGCATAGCAGTGGAAAATTATTAATAGCGGGAATGGATAGAGAGCTTATAGCTAACTCCTATAGGAGATTGACAGCATAGAATGTTTGGGAAATGCATGATGGTTACATAGGGTTATGTGTGTATGGATAAATGAAAGACTAAGTGTGAAGGACAAAATGGTCAGGGATGTCCTTGTAAAGAAAATGTGAGCATAGAAGGGCAAAGTTAAGTAGGGACAGTGAATTTAAAGAATGTTGAGCATGTGGGGCAGGATTGAAGGCTATTGTTTTTTTTTTTTTATTTTATTTAAAAAAAAAAAAAAAAAAAAACTCCATGCAGAAAGAGAGAGAGAGAGAGAGAACATGGGCCAAATTGAGGATGAAAGCTTAAAAGACTCATGCGTCACTTCTCACAAGTCACTGTCCAACCCCCTGAGAACAATTGCCGCCAGACATCACATCTCCCAACGAAATACCATTGAGAGAAGCAAGCAGAGTCACACGTGTATTCCTCAGTATGTCAAGATCTGATATGCTGTGGAGTAAGAGACTAATCGATTGCAGTGATTTGGAGTACTGTTTTTCCTACACGAAAAATATAAACCTAAAAATACAATAAAATAGGACTGCAAATCAGCAGATGAACTCCACAGTGCATCAGCAGATGAGTTCCAGGACGCATCACAAGGTTGCCTGTTGAAATGCAGATGAAGAGGAGCGAGGAAGCATGGCTGGGTGCGAGCAACAGGGGGTGGAGATAAGTGAGGTGTCACAAGGTGAGAGGGACGGGCAAGGAGCACAGAAGAATATTTGCAGGGCTACAAGGACAATAACCGCTGGTGTGATTAAGAACAAAGGCCTCACAATGCGCCGGTGTTTACAGCATATCAAAGAAGCAATGTGAACTGTCCTCAGCATATCAAAGGAGTAATGCAAATCATCACCGCCCAAATGCAGGAACTTCTCACCCTCAGCACATGTGACAACACAGCCCAAACTCATACTCTCAGTCTGCAAATGGAGTATTTTATTTTGGTTTTGTTTTTTATTCATTGTGGTTTTATTTTGATATCAGGCATGTTTTAAAAAAAAAAAAAAATCACAAGGAAAGTAGGGTGGTTTTGCCAGGGGAAAGCGAAGTTTTGCCAGGTGTAAAAGGGTTTTAACAGTACAAGGGTGTAGATCACATCGTTACAGAAGTTAAAGGGCAGATATGAAAAGTGCATGAAATAATTTTCACTCTGATTCCATGTTTTTCCCCAAAAGAATGGGTTGGTTCATACATTCATTAGTACATTGCATTGCCATTGGCACGGGGCTAGTAGATTATTGGTAGTAGCCTATTTTAGTACCAACCATTGACTGTACCAACCCAAAAGAATAGAACGCCTGGATGAAAAACTGTATTGCTACAAACTCTCTAAAAAACAATTCCGGAATATTTATTTGTTTATTAATCAATCCCAAAGTCGACTAAATTTAACAATGTTGGGGTAACTATGCCAACAACAACAAAAAAAAAAAAAGAAATACTTTTGGAACAGCTGGCCGCAAGTATTTAGAAGTTGTTGCCCATGCTAATTCATTAGCATGTGAAGTGTGGGTTTTGTTTTTGTAACCCAAGTCAAAGGACTAACCATGCCGAGTTGTCTCCGCATGTGGTAAATGTGGTGTGAGAAAGTTTTCAGTGTGAATTTAGTGTATATGGTGGAAATGACTGAGATTGGAGTGTGAATGAATGGAACTGATGCAAATAAATGAAATGAATGGCACTGCAGCAAAATTACATGTTACATCTACACTGAATTCAAAAGACATATAGTTTGTTACATGGTTTTGTAGAGAAAACCAACCTAACATACAACTGCCTACTATACTAAATGAGAAAGATGCAATAAAGGAACATGTAACAAAGGTTCTTTTGGACAGGGAAGGTTTTGATGCATCTCATGAAGCCTCTAAACTTTAAAAACTGAGCTCAAATGATCACAGACATGTAAAACCTACATATCGACTGACATGACGTTTGACTGAATCTACCGCATGAAATGTATAACAATAAGTAACTCTGACATGTTTTGAATTCATCTTACTAACAGCATGGAGTACAAGTCACTTCCAAGTTTTTTGTGTGTTGCATGTGACTGTTATATGTAATATTTATATGATACATGCATGAAATGACTTCCGCTACTCAACATTTCTGATGCATCTGCCTCTGTATAATGTCTGAGAGGGCCCGCTCAGGCGTTGTGTAGGGCAGAAAAGCATTTTGAAACCCGTTGTTTAGTTGATCTCATAAAATAACTATCTCATATAAACAAGTTTGTGACATAAGTTGAGATGCAGGAGTAGCGTCCATGCATTTCATATAGTGTTACATTCTAACTACTGGTAATAAAGACCTAACAATTTGGGGTGCAGGAGTAGCGCCCATGCATTTCAAGTACTGTTACATTCTACGTGCTGATAATGGAGATGTTATTATGTGAACAAATAACTTTACTGATAGTAAGTTAATTATTCACAAGGGGGGTATCAGTATCAGTAAATAAATTGCGTATTGGTTATGCGTATTTTGGTGCGCGTATTGGTTAATTGGGGTATCAGTGAATAAAATGCGTATTTGGTATGTGTATTGGTTAATTTGAAACAAGAATTATAACAAATGTGGCATCAGAAAGTAATGAATAAAAAAGAAATTTGGTAAAGAAAACAAATTTGACACAAAAGTAATATCAGAATGAAAGTTGGCAAGAAAAGAAATAATCAATTCTGATTCAGGCAGACACATTTATCACAAATTGGCACACAGAACTGTGAAGAGAAACGAAAGTTTTTGTTTAAGCAAAATATGTTGGTAAATGACATTACACAGAAACAATGATTAAAAGATTGTGTTTCCCATTGTGTAATGTAGATTGTGTTGTGCAAATGCAATGATTTCAGCCAAGCCAATGATCAAAGCCGTTGATCGACAATTATCACTCATGGTCTCATCATAGTGCAAATACTCTCCATTATCAGTCTAAATTAACAAAATGTAACAATGTGACCATAAGTTGTATTCGAAGAATTGATACTGCTCTGTTTTTTCCTGTCTTTCACAGGTAATAATGCAAATTTACCAAATAAACTAACTGGATGGCTCATTGAAACGTCATATGGAGAATGATGACGGCACTAAAGGAGTATGGGACGAGTGGAGGAATGGAGAAATGGAGGCCATAGGAGAAGGAGGCCATGCCATGGAATTGAAGAAGGACAGGCACTGATCCACAACCCATTTAAACACCCAAGATGAAGGGGAAGATGCGCAAAACTGCGTGAAGACATCTGACATCTGGATATGAAGTTCCATGAAAAGACATTATGAAGAGGAAGATGCGCAAAAGTGCGTGAAGACATCTGGATATGAAGTTCCATGAAAAGACATTTTGATGCAATTGTTGCATCGAAGACAAGATTTAGGCACAATGACAATCCACGCCATATTAATGGTTTAGTTCCTTTTAACAGTGAATTTCAGGACAATTGTTTTTGGTGGACCAGAGGTGACACAAGAAATGTCTTACCAAATAAAGAGCAAATTCTCAGACACATATATTTCACCACAAAAAATTGTACTAACAGGTTTATGTATTATCCATAAGAGCTTGAAAATTGTAATGCTATCTTCAGAAGAAAGTTGTTGTGTATTTCCTAAATGAAATTAATTTGTCGAATGATTGAAAACATTAAGTTTTCAGAGGAGGGAATGTTGTATGAAAAATCAAGTTTCAAGTTTCCTTTATTGTAATTTAATCAAGGTTTCAAGTTCCCCATTGTAATTTTCCACTGTAAGGCCATGCTTTGGTCAGACACCTTTTTGTTAGTCTTTTAGTTGTTCTGAGGACAGCTGTGTTTGATCAATCAACATGATTTGCAAAGTGTTTTACATACAAATGGTCTGGGTCTGGGGGGCTGGTAGAGTGTGACTTTAAAAGTTTGTGTGAGCTGTGGATCGGGGAGTCAGTCTGAGCAAGCGAGCTTAGCTGATTTCCCGGTGTGCACACTGTATTAAATGTTCTTTTACCGTGATCAGTTCGAACCGTCTCCATAATTATCAGGATATAAAAATTTATCCAACAGTTTCTCTCTCAGATGGTTAAGTGGGGCCGTAGCACACAGCTACAAGTAACAAGGAAGTATCAGAGATGGAATAATAGCGTTACTCATCTTTATTTCAGTGCATCAATGCAGTCCAGCACAGCTGTTAGTTGCCTTTCTGATGCGTGGTTGAAAACTTTCACTGACGTTGCTTTCCATACGCGAGGTAAACCTTGCTTTCCACACGCGAGGTAAACTCCAACTTGCGGCAAATCCATAACGCGCTTATAGCAAACGATACTGTTTTTTAAAAGGAGAATTAACATTGATCTCTCACTTCCGTCCATCTGCATTCCACGTGTTGATGTTTGTGTCACGTGAGAAATGACGCAAGTGACGCGGTGAAATCTTATCCCATGTGGAAAAGCTGTTCAGATCACAGCATATCCGATATGAATCGCAATTGACACCACATTGGTATGTAGGGCGTAACAGATTCGGAAAAATCGGAATTTATGTGGTTTTCTGCTGTTCAGACCACCCGAAATCAATTCTAGATACAATCTGGATATGAAAAAATCGGATTTGGGATGCCAATCTGAACGAGACCTAACATTGGCCAAGGGATTCGAAATTTGTGCTTGATGTGGGGCTAAACTCCTCAACTTCGTCCAGCTGCATCATAACAAGGCAGGAACGCTCTGAAGCGGGATCGCTTAAACGAATCACCATCATCTTCTGAAGGCAGATATCCCGTTTCAGAATCAGGGTTATGCCGTTTTTTGATGATGAAGTTTTTAGAGTCAATGATGCAGATGACATGTCTGCCAACTAGTGGTGTGGAGATTGAATGAAATATGACGCCCTATTTGACAAAATTGGCCATTTAATTCAGTACCACTGCTTGTCGAGTAAACTCGACTGTGGCGCCTAGAGGGTTAAGGATTAAGTTGAAAGCTAAGAGAGTATAGCCAGAGAAATTTTAATAAGGGGAGAACGAATACTTCCGGTGGTACTGCAACGAGAGGGCGTGCACGAGCAAGTCCAAAATAAATGGTGGTCTATGGCCACTCACTTGAATAGAGTAGCATAATGCTAGTGAGTTTGAGGTAAAAATTTCTCTCAGTTTATTATATACATAATATATAATATATAATAATATATAATAATATAATATAGTATTTTGGATACAAATGTGTAGAAAAGAATTTTTTAGCATTTAGCTCCATAGGCCCCCATTGTTTCAGGACTTGCTCGCGACCGCCCCTAGCGGAATTGCCATTGGAATTGCAGGTTGAAGGCGGTTGAATGGCGTTAATAGGGAGTGATCCGGCTCTCCCTAAATGGGCTCTGGTATAGCGTGGCAATCTGAGACTGAACGAAGGAGCAAGTCACCTAGCACGCTTATGGTAGTGACAACAGGAATGACCACAGTTGTATTACATACCTGAATCACTGTTCTTTATGGTTAGGTGGTCGAAGGATAACCCCTCAGCCTAAACCATCACACAATTTGTCGACTTCCAACCCACTAGGGTTAGGTGAGTTTTGCCAACTGGTCAGCTTTTCATGATGAAAAAAGAGAGGCTTAGACTTTGAAGCATTGTGTCACTATTGCCTGTTTTTCAAGATGATTCCCACTCTGTGTCCACGGCTAGGCATTGCATGTACAAAAAAAACTAGAGATGCTATTGTTTATCTTCATCCAGATCAAGTCCCTGTCATAACTGCAGATCAGCCCATCTATGCACTTGCCAAACAGAAGCAGTGGCACTGGCCAGAACTTTATGGAGAGGATAAATTTGTTGTCATGTTTGGGGGGCTCCACATAAAGATGGCTGCATTTAGGAGCCTTAGAGCTCTGCTCTACATGCTAAATCCACCAAGTGACCACATGTTGTCTTTGCTCCAGAAGGAAGCGTACAACAACTACACCAGATAACACCCACTGTCTGTTTTGCATTTTGAAGACTGGTAGGAGAAATGATGAGCAGAGAGCCCACAGTTTCAATACTGGGAGAAGGTGTTGTCATTGGAATTGTTGACTTTCTCGTTGGTCAGGTCTTTCAGAGAGGCTAACTTCACTTTGTATTGTGAAGCACTGCCTGCACTTATCCCTTTCTTCTTTGCTAACATCAATGTGAATTAAAGGGAGTGCTACAACTTCCTAGGTCTATTTTGACATCATAGGGAGTGCATATGTTGAGTTGGAATTAAAATCACGTCAATCGGATGTGTTTTGTGAAAATTCGTGTTTTGCTATTTTTGCCAAAAGCAGCTAAGACGGCAGAGAAAGGGGCATGTTTTTTTTTAAAAAAAAAAAACACCAGTTTTTAACAGTCAGGGGTCAGAGGCCTATCAGGCAGTTTGAGGCAGTTTGCTACACTTTGACATTTTTAAGTATTTCACCTAACTAAAACCTTTTATGCAAAAGTGACATATTATTACATTCTATAAGATATGAATAAAAACAATATAAGAGTAAAGTGACTGTAATGAAAATAGTGTGGAATGAGCAAATGGTACCCCTTAAATGCACACAGCTGTGTGCCTACACATGCGATTATCAGTTTAGGATTATAATTAGTAATTATGCTAATATGCATTGGCCCGTGCTGATCTGTGTCTGTGAAAATGAAAGTCAAATCGTATCTCTCCCTCCCTGACCGACTGGAGGAACGAAATTAAATGAGCGGAGCCAGCAAGCGACATTCGCCTGGCTAATATTTATAGCCTACAATTATAAATTCCAATGCAATGTTCTATCACCTAGCCAGATTTGTTAAAAATCCAGTGCCAAAACTCAATTTATGTAATTCACTCACATTATGCAATTAATTGTCATACATCATATATAGAAAACACATAGCAAGGCGGCCATCTTGAAAAACTTGGGGCCATCTTGTTTTTCTGTATGAAAGAAAGTCTCATCAGGCGCTATGGCTCATGGGTAATGACTTTTTTTCAAAGGCACTAGAGTTGGTTGTGGGCGTGGCCCTTAGATTACTGTTACCATTGGGTTTAGAAGGCTAGTATCTCAGCCACCATAATAGGGAAGTATATCAAAATAAACTAGTCAGCTTCTTGACACCATTTAGACCATGCTTTGTAACAGTGCGACTTTCAGTACAAAGCAACTTCAAAATCAGCAAATGAATTCAATATCTAAACTAGGTAAGCACTTAGAGAGTGCAGAATTCCACCAAGGCAATGTTATCACAGACAGAATATAGCTTCCAAGTCGTGTTCTGGATCACCGATTGCCAAGTCGTGTTCTGGATCACCGATTGCCACCAAAGTCAAATCAGTTCTTGCTCGTACCAATATACACATTGTCCGAAAATGTTGTCCAAATCTGGCGTCCATTTCCCAACAACGTTGTTGCAAACTAACTTAGCAGCTTCTGTGGTTGGCACGATGGTGGTCCGACATTTGTGTTACCCAAAGCTGTCACTAAGACTACAGTCATTACAACTACAGTCGCTGGAACTTAAGTCATTACAACCACAGTAGTCTCACTGTCGTTAGTGTTTAGAATTGTTCCCCAACGACGTTGGATGAGCTAAACCTCAGAAGTGGCACTATCGTATCAGCTACATGTGTTTAGGTGTTACATTGAGCACCATTTGATGCATTACCCCCACTTACAGGATGAACTAATTCCCACTTCAACTTCACCATGTGGTAAAATGCAACCGTTTGAAACACAAATGTTCTAGTTACCCCATAGAAGTTCCAAAGAAAAAACAAAGATAACTTACAATACGTCATCAACCATCACGAGTAGGCTACAGCATGTCAAATATATTTATCAGCAGAATTGCTTAAGGGTACGATGACATTAGGCACCTTAAATTTGAAGAAAATCCAAGAGGGTCAGGCGGAATGCATTTGTTGATTTCACACGGAATGGCCCGTGATTATTCCAATAAAAAATGAGCATACTTGAAATTTTTAAAATTCTCAAAACTTTTTAGCCTCTGTGAATGCAAAATGAACAAACAAATAGATTTCTCTGTCAAATGTTCCTTATGTTCAATACTGAAAAATTTGAAGAATATTTTTTGAAAATATTTCTGTGTATGTTTGTGTCCGTGCGTGCGTGTGTGTGTGTTTATAGAAACAATATGGAGAGTCCAGAAACTCCAGAGCAGAGGTGTGTGTCTGTGAAGAACAGGATCTCCATGTTTGAGACATTCGGCCAGAAACACCAGAAATCAGACGCAAGGTGAGGACACACATCTGCACTTCAAGGACTAGCTGTGTGTGTGTGTGTTTAATCTATTGCCTCATTCTATATCCAGATCACAGACACACAGGCAGGTGTCTCCAGTGCCCAGTTGTTTGTCCATGAAGAGTGATATGTCAATGGGGAATCCTCTCCGGTTCAGCAGTGGAAAAGCACAGTCTGGGGCAAAGTGAGTTTTAGGTCATTACGTTCTACAGACTGAGTGAAAAATTTGGAATGTGTGTTATGGGCAGTGTTGGGCATGTTACTTTTCAAAAGTAATTAATTACAATTATTAGTTACTTCTCAAAAAAAAGAAACTCTGTTACTCCATTGTAAAAGTAATTAATTACTAGGGAAAGTAATTTAATCAATTACTGCATGACATTTAAATACATTCAAATAGGCCTACTGTATAGCATAGGGCTAGGTTTGTCAAGAACTTGTCCCCTCCCCTTATCATTGGACATCAAATCAACTGGATTTTCAATCATTTATAATATGTCAGTTTATGTCATACACCAGTGTTGATATCAAGGAAATATAGGTTGGCATATTTTTTGCAGATATCTCAGTATTATGCAGCATGCTGTTAGGTTAGAAGTATCTTTTCATATTTGGGGAAATTGTGTGCTCTGGGTTAGTAATTACTGAATTATATTAATAGGCTACCAGAGAATTTTGTGCATTGTTTATTAAACATAGATGAATGGATGTGAAATAGTCTGAAACTTCCAGTGCACTGCATTGTTGTCTGAGATGTCCATAGTGCTGATGCATGAAGGACAAGTTTGACATATAGGCTAGCAAAGTCACAAATGGCAAATTGGAATCAGTAGGATCTCTGTTCTAATTTGGCGTATGGTTTGAGTTTGTCAGACTTGACCCGAGTGACGGAGGAGGAGCTGTATCATATTATTATTATTATTTTTATATACATATAAATATTGTATTTGCATCTCACCAGTGGTGACAGGTAGTATTACATTGTTGTCTTGTACAAAACAAGAGAAGTTAGAGAAAAAAGTACATAATTGAACTAAATCAAAATATATACATACATACAGTATTGTGTGTGTCACCTTGTATATCTACTGTACTTAAATATCCATATAATTTACATACAGTACATGCTGAAATAACATACATGCAAACGTACAATACAAATACACACAAACACACACACACACAAACAAGCACACACCCAGTACATTAGTGATTACAGTGGTCAGTTAATTACCATACGTATATAGGAACAAAACAAAAGGTCTCTTGATACCTTAGGATAGTCACACCTTTTGGCAGTAAAGCTAAGAAAAAACAGTATAAAATAAAATAAATATATTATGTGATAAATTAGATGGATATTGTATCATACTTGCCCCTAATCATTGGGCCATCCAACAACAAACAAACAAATGCATGTATAGTCAAATAAATAAACCCATGAGTGACTCTTCTATTCACTTTACATACAGACAGGCACGCATGTATCATATTATTTTTGACGTAATGTCACAGAACTATTTAAGGTGAGACACGGCAGGTGAAAACATCGATTTTTCATGACCTGGTCAAATTTGAGATTTTGTGATAGTTTACATCCTAAACATGTAATCTTTCACTTAGTTGCACAAAAATTGTTCAAATTACACATTTAGGTGTTTATTTCATTACATTTTGTCGACTTGCGCATGTAAATTTTACCGGAGATTCACTAAAAGTTAGCATTCTTACGCTTAGTTTCACATCGCGAGTTCTGTCATTTATATTGCATGCCGTGGCTCGTTGGAAAGGTCTAGTTCCCAGGATTGACGTTGTGTACTCCAAATATGGATATTTCCGCTGTATAAACCACCAACCGTGAATTTGCATAGGTCAAAAACTGACTCTCATTGGCTGAGCTCGAAATCCGACCACGCAATTGGTTAGAACCCGTCACGTGGGATGCTCTGACGCTTTCTAGTTAGCTCAGTGGCAGTGCCTATCGCCAATCTCCTCGCAGAAGCGCAAGGATTTAAAACTTCTCGACACTAAAGTTGACTCTGGTAAGAACATCTAAAGCACATTAAATCAATAAAATTGTTCATGAAATGCATTTGAACAGTATATCATTACGTAAGGCACCATAAAGAAACCCTAGAGTTCATGCAGCCAAAATTGAGTGACTATCGTGAAACAGTAGCCTGTTTGTTTATACAATTGAATGAAGTTGTCAGCAGACTTTTTGCCCAAAATGTGCTTGATATAACCTGCAATTTAACATCGATGCAAAGAATAAGGGGTGTTATTCCCGTTTGCACATCAAGGGCAGTGTGTGAGAGGGTGTCAAGTACTGCAGAAGTGTACATATTAGACGTCTCCAAGTGGTAACGTTGGACACACGCACGCGAGGTCATTTGCCCTTGCCAAACAATAACAACGACAAAAAAAAACTCCACGTGTTCAATTTCAACTTGATCAGACACATGCCAAGAGAGCAACAGGCATGACAATTCTGTGATAATAAATGACTCATACGAAACTATTAAATTGGCTATTTTATAGGCTACATTTAGAGGTTCACAAAGAGTTGTGCCTCTTATTCCCAAATGAACCAGCTGATCCTAAGTCTTATACATCAGACATTGGGTCAGTAGCCTATTTTATGAAGCTGGGGATGTGCACCTGTTTGATTTAGTTTGCTCTGGTTTTATTTTAGCCTAGATATTGATGCATTGGGGGCTGGTGCTGAACTAACTAGATGAGAAAATGAATGCACCATATAGCCTACAAATAGTGGGCCTCTCTTCTCAGGAAATTTAAAATGGTTTCTATCTTGAGATAAAATATTCCATACAGTAACATATAGCTAGTAAGGACACACAGGTACAGGTTTACATATAATATGATATTAGATATGGTATACAATATTACATTATATACGATATTGAACACACACACACACACACACACACACACACACACACACAGGTACCCTATGGATGTACTGTACATGCACAGGAAATAAGCAGGTTAGGCCTAGTCAGTTCTAATCACATGACAAAATCATGTTTTCAAGGAGATGGTTGCTCTCAACACATACCCTGGTCATGAAATAGTGAAACTTGCGTGCTCATCATGAATTAGTCATGCTCACAGCCGCATGGTAGGTGTAGGCCTATTGAGTGTTTCTTAGGGGACTAAGGTCATAAAGCTGACAGTTAGCCTATGCTTTGCAAAACGGGGTAAGCAGGGTTGAAACAGCAACCAGTATAGCTATTTGTATTTTTAATACAGTACCTGTGTCTCTGCCATGCTGGTAGTTATGGAAAAGTTGTGGTTTCAGAGCATGTGGCTATGAAAGCAAGAATGATGATGCTCTCATCTAATATCAGCTAATATTGTCCTGTCTACCAATGTGAAACTGAGGTGTAATAGTGTCAGTCCAGACAAAATGGTCAAAAGACACATAGTCCATATAGTTGTACATGTAGACTGTGAATTAACCTGGGGGAACTAGGCGGCTGTGCATAGGTTGTATTCTGGCAGTTCCGATGCCAGTTTGTGATATTCAAGTGATGATCTTCAGTAGAAGGCCATGTTTATATGATGTTTTCTAATCAATTTATATGTGTTTGAGATGTTATACTATGAGACACATAAATCTCAATATGATTTGAAGACATTTTTATGTGAAAGTTTTGGCTTTTAGAGGAAATCTGTGGAATTTAGCCATACAAATCTTTAAGGCCGTTTTCTCAAAATGAGTTTTTTCACACACTCAAAGCACGAAAACTCCACTTGTGTACCACCTACATAATCCAAACTTTCCAGTCTTATGCCCAACTATATTTTGAAGATTTTTACAGAAGGATTTGTTGATATATTTTTCTAAGCTTGAATTATATGACATTTTATGTCTTAAAAATAGGGTGAAAATCCATTTTTTAAGGCCTTTGGCAGTATTTTTTGATTTACTGGAAAACTAAGTGAGATATCCCTAATCCCATCTGTAATTTTTTTCCAATTTAATATATTAACAAGATTTAAAAATAATTTTGAACCTGGCTTTTTCCAATTTTGAGTTTTCGTGCGTCGAAATATATGCAAATTAGCGCATATTTAATGAGCGTTAGCCTCATTAGCATATTTAAACATTAATTTTCAAAAAACTTCCAATACATTTTTTTCTCCTATTTAGGTGAGTAATCAACTGGTAGAGTTTCATGGTGATATCTATAAGTTAAAATTACCCTACTTTATAAAGGGGTACTTTTTAAATTTACCCTATTCACCTGTAGTGTCTCGCCTTAACTCACCCGAAAAATGAGTATCAGCGTTGCAAACCTTTCACATTGCCATTTCAATTGATGCGCCCAATAGACCTATCTTTGTGATGAGAACTCAGCAGTATAGGCTAAAAGAAAATACCTCTCGTATCGGGCGCATACACTGGCCTGAATATGCAAAGAAAGTGTGATCTGCTTTTAACCCACTGAGCGCGACCAATGCTCCAGTGTCTTGCGCATATGGATAGTAACCTGAAGGATTACATGGATGGTAACGGAAACTGCGTTATGGCGATGGAAAGAGTAATTTATTTGATTACTCGTTACTTAAAAAAGTAATGGTGTTAGTAACGGTGTTTAATTCTAACGCTGGTTAGTCCCAACATTGGTTATGGGCTGGTACACAGCATGAAAATCGAATGGATGTCGATATTTGCTCAAATGGCAATAGCCTACTTCCAACTGTAGGCCTAGCCTAGTAAATCACAGGTGAAAGAAATTTAATTAGTTAACCCACACCTGCCTTACATTTTAACATACTTTTGAGTCAGATAAGTAGGCAGTACCACTAAAATGTATAACCTACCACTGCCCAAAAAGCCCACAGCGCCGAAAATGCTGGGTTGGCTTTATGAAATTTAGGCTATCACCAGGTATAGGCTAGTTGACAAGATTTAGACCTTGTTTACACAAACTCAGATAACCATAAAGACGCACATGTATCTCTACGGTTGCACCTCTCTGTTACACTTACCCGAAGGTGAAGATGGAGAATTTCAAGAACTCTGGGCAAGATGGAGATGTCGGAGAACTCCGTCTTCAGACATTTGTGTAAACACCCTTAAACGGAGTTTTAGCACCAAAGACAGTTGGAGCAAATGAGAAGCACCTACGTTTGCATGTAGTAGTTGTATTTTCACAAGGGCACCACCGTGGTTTTGAATGATGTCAGGCCTTTTACCAATAAATTGTCTTTTTGGAGTTATCATGTATCTCTCATATTTTGTTAGTGTTTAACATGATTTCAAGCTTAATGTTGTAAACTGTTACTGTTGGTATTTCTATCAGATGAACTTTGCTGCCAGGCAGTAAATAGCCTACTAAAATTTCAAGTTGTTAGCTAGCTAACGTAATAGTTTACATTTCTATTTGAGATTTAATTTATTGACAGCCTGTGGATAACATTACTGAGTTCATTTTAAGTGGACAGACCAAAAGTAAACATAGTTTACAGCAATATGTTAAATGACAGGAGAGGAACAGTAAAGTGAAGTATGTGTGTATGTGCGTTTAGTGATGGCGTTCTTTCATGTTTGTGTGCATGAGAGCATTGATTAACTCTAACTGTAATGCTATTCTTTAGAATGCAGATTGAGGGGAGCACTGTATCTAACCCAAGTCTCTTGGAGGAGCAAAACACCAGTCATGAAGCTAACAGGTGAGGACAGAGAGAGAGTAAGTGTGTGCGTGCTGATGCAGTTAGTCAATTTTATCTTTAATACAGCTTCTAAGGCCCGATTTACAAACTGTGCGTTTGCGGTATGGGAGTGGGGCTGTCCGTGAACCGTCTGTGAGCGGTGCCTGTGGGCTTGTGCATTCACACCAGAAATTGCGGTGAACCAGCTGCCCAAGCTCTGAATTTGAAATCTATGGACACTGCGCAGGGCCCGCTTACTGCGTTGAAAACGCTTGGAAATATAGAACTCCTTTCTCTTAAAAAAAAAAAACCAGCACGGGAGCCGTGCAGAACATGCATGCAATGTGAATGACCTAACCTGTTAAGATGCATTCTAAATGAAAACAGACCAAGAGCACGCCCGCACCGCTTACGCTCAGCTTTTGGTCTAAATCGGCCGTAAGAACTACAGCTTGAAATGATCATCAGGTCTAAAGGGCTGATACTATTCAATGTTTGTGTATGTGTGTGTTTGAGCGTGCATGTGCATGTGTGTACTTACACCCCAGAGGAGTAAGTAAACTACTATTAAACTACTACTTTACATTTTCAATTTTGTTCATCTTATTGTTTTCTTACGCAGACATCAGCAGATCCACAAATCCCATCTGCTGAAGAAGTTTCAGTGTCTGGTTGAGGGAATCCCACAGCAGGGAGACACCAGACTCCTCCATGAAATCTACACAGAGCTCTACATCACAAAAGGGGAAAGTGGAAAGGTCAACGATGAACATGAGGTCAAACAGATAGAGAGAGCATCCTGGGGAGAACCAGTAGAAGACACCGTCCTGGGGAGACCAGTAGAAGACACAACTATCAAATGCAGTGACTTTTTTAAACGCATGATGGAAAAAAGGAGGGGAAAGAGAGGAGGACAAGTCAATAAATTCAATGATGTAGTGCTGACAAAGGGAGTGGCTGGCATAGGAAAAACAGTGGCTGTGCAGAAGTTCATTGTGGATTGGGCTGAGGGAAAAGCCAATCAGGATGTCCATTTCATCTTTCCTCTTCCTTTCCGTGAGCTGAACCTGATAAAGGAGAAGGAACTCAGTCTATTTCATCTTATTCAGCACTTTTTCCCAGAAATCAAAGACCCAAGTGTACTTAACAGTTCAGATGAAAAATCAATGATAATCTTCGATGGTCTGGATGAGTGCCGACTTCCTTTACATTTCCACTCCAACACAATTTGTAATAATTTGACAGAGGCAGCCTCAGTGGATGTGCTGATAACAAACCTCATTAAGGGGAATCTGCTTCCCTCTGCTCTCATCTGGATCACCACCCGACCAGCAGCAGCCAATCAGATCCCTCAGACCTGTGTGAAAAAGGTGACAGAAATAAGGGGATTTAATAACCCACAGAAAGAGGAGTACTTCAGGAAGAGAATCCATGATGAGAACCTGGCCAGCAGAATCATCACACACCTAATGTCAGCCAGAAGCTTGTATATAATGTGTCACATTCCAGTTTTCTGCTGGATTTCAGCCACTGTTGTAGAGAGCACATTGAAAGAATCAGAAGTAACATTGCCAAGGACTCTGACTCAAATGTACACACGCTTCCTAATCATCCAGACAAACATAAAACATGGCAAGTACTCAGACAGAAAAGAGAAAGATGAAGAGGTGATTTTCAAACTGGGGAAACTGTCCTTCCACCAGCTAGAGAAAGGCAATCTGATCTTTTATGAGGAAGACTTGAAAAATTGTGGCATTGATGTCACCGAGGCATCAGTATACTCAGGAGTGTGTACTCAGATCTTCAGAGAGGACTCGGGACTGTACCAGGGGAAAGTGTTCAGCTTTGTGCATCTTAGCATCCAGGAATTTCTTGCAGCTTTATATGTGTTCCTTTGCTTCAGCAACAGACAGAGGAACATGCCTGACCAACAGCAATCTTCTCAGCTCTCTGCTCTGTTCAGATCTGCAACACTTATTGACCTACACAAGACGGCAGTGGACCTGGCCTTACAGAGTGAGAATGGACACCTGGACCTTTTCCTCCGCTTCCTTCTGGGCCTCTCACTGGAGTCCAATCAGACTCTTGTAAGACACCTGCTGCCAGAGAGCAGTAGTCAATCACAGAACTCAGTGCAAATAATCCAGTATGTCAAACAGATGATCAGAGCTCAGAGTAGCATAGAAAGAGGGATCAATCTGTTTTACTGTCTGAATGAGCTGAATCAACATACTGCAGTGGAGGTCATTAAGAGGAACTCAGGAACTCTGTATGTAGACATGCTCTTACCAGGAAGATGGAAGACTCAGAGATTTACATTTAAGATGCCAGAAAATCAGCTAGTTAAGTTTGACCTGCAGAAGTACATAAAGACACCTAAGAAAGATCAGTCTGAGCTCATCACTCCAGATGAGGTTCTTCAGAGGGTGCTGCCAGATGTCACATCAGCTCTGTGAGTAACTTTGCATGGATTTTTCTTCTTTTTGAAAGACAATGTGACAGTGTTGTGGAAATGTATAAGTGATCCCCAGACCTTGTAGATTTTTACCATACAAACTATTTTGTTTCTGGCTATAAGGTATTTAAGCCACTCTGGTCTTGCCCTTCCATGGTTCTTTAGTTTTAGTAACTCACTATTGGAGGAGAGAATTACTGTACACACTAGAGGTCTGCATTGGGATTGGGTCCCATGGGACCCAACGCAAATCTTGCGGGAACGGGCAGTTTGAAAGCTGCGGGCGGTCACTGTCAAGGGTGGTCACTGTCAAACACGCTTCCAAGCACTCACAAAGTTGCAACGTTTCATATTCTGTATAACTGCATTGAGTGCACTTTCAGAGAGCATCTTCGAAAGAGATGCACAAAATTGCACCCTCTTGGGGGTGGGGGGACTCTGCAAAGTCGGTAGAGCAGTAGCCTCTTAGACAGTGATTCAGTTTGTTAAATTAATTTCTTAAATTTGATTTTTTTTGTTTAGGCTATTCAATTTACTTGAGCCATTCACCCCCATTGTTGATTAGGTGCTAGACATAAAGAGGCTGCGATGGCGGTGTGAAAATCATAGGTTATATGGGCCTGTATGTGAATGAGTTGGTTAAGGCCAGTGACTAGGCCCTTTGGTAAGCACCCAGAGTGTATTATGAGGTGTGTGGACCCAAGATGGGCAGAAAAACACAATATACATGCCCACAATGCAAGACGTATTTAGACAATACATTAGAGGTTAGATTTTCTGGCCGAGCCCGGCCCGAGCCCTACCCGAACTTGGGCCGGGCTCGGGCTGACATTTGCCGTCACTCTATCGGGCTCGGGCCGGGCCAGGCTCGTGATCAATGTTCCATAAATAGAATATTTTTTGTTTTATTTTATTTATTTAGCCTATGATGCTATAGTGTGTGCAAGTATGTATTATGGTTAAGTAACTCAGTAAAAAATGTTATCTAAGCCAAAGGTGATTAATAGAAAAAAATAAAATGTTTGGACAGCTCTGTGCAGCGTTGAGCAGCACCTGTCTGTTGCGCTCTGTCGGCTGCATCAGTCATATAACGTAATATAAAGCTTCTAATGTGATGGGGGAAAAATAAAATAAAATTAACCCAGTCCAGTGGAAAGCATAAGGAAACATCAAGTTTGTTTTTCGACAGTAAAGTCGTGCTTCTTTCGTGTGGGAACCGAAAGTGAAAGTGGATACATTTGGAGAAATTACGATGTTTCTGAATACAATACGGGTAAACGTTGCAGCATCTTGGTCAAACTCAACGCATTAGGCTATAACCTCCGTCTATTACCAGAAAACTTCCGGTTAAGGTTTTTGTTGTTCGTGGATTTGCCAGCATGACGGTCTAATGAATGAATGAGCAGCCTATCTCAGTGAATGAGATGAGAGGTGCGCAGAGCAGCTGTGTCTCAGCGCAAGGTATGACAGAAAGACGTGGACCTCAACACAGACATGAAGCCTTGTCAACAGGCAATATGCTTCAAGAATATGCTGAACAAATGTCCGTAAATCAATCCGGAATTGTTGCTGAACATGCAGTTACAAAAGTAGGCCATTATTAGGCCTATTTAACATGTCGGGTTTAAATCGGTCTCGGGCTCATTATCACACATTATCTCTCGGGCCGGGCCGGGCTTGGGTAGAGAATGATCGGTCTTCGGTAGGGTCGGGCTCAAATTTTTGGGCCCGATCTAAGCTCTACAATACATATACAGTAAATCTCTGCCCCTGATGAGGTACAGTGTAGTATGGTGGTATGATATGAAAATAGGACAACATTTTATTTTGTCTTGTCACTGTAAGGGTGTCTCTACCTAATTATGTACACTGGTACATTAACTACATACACTGTTTTACAGCGATACTGTAAAAGTGTTACTAATACGAATTGGGGTCAATGGGGCTAATGCGCTCAAACAGAGGTTTTATGACCTGATTAGATTAAATTTCTACCAAAATTCAGATAAAAAATCCAGTTTGTTATTTCTTCAGGTATGCCTATTTAAGGAGGAATTTTCTTATTTTGTTAGTTTTTCATGAGAAAATCCTTAAAACGATTGGCATTTCTAAGCATAAATGTGATGTAACAATGGTAAAGAGGATATATCTGCCCCTTGTTTTGTTTATTGTACTTGCAATTGAGTTGAAGTAAACATTTGCAGAATATTTTAAAAAAGTTTGTTTATGTTAAATTAAAAGGCCTTAAATGCAATGGGTCCACCAGACCCGGAAGGATCTTCTATGTAACAAAAAACGAAGACCCTATGAGGGCTAAGTGGTTAAGAGGTTATTACATAGTTGTACATATGTAAAGCGTCTCATAGTCTGTGACTGCTTGCTTGTGCTTGCTTGGTCACGATTAATTTATCTGTAGGTTTGCCGGCGGCAGGTACCGTTGCATCTGGAGGGGATCTCGTCTCCTCTAACCTACAGCCTAAAATAGAGTATCAGTATTGTGGTCTATTTCTTGTTTTAATACCTCCGTGTGAATAAAACGTAGGCTACCTTAAGTAGTTAATGTAGTTTGGTAGTGCTCCCTCCCTCAATACAACAGGCACGTTAGCTTGTTCATGTTAGGTGCAACGTAAAAATAATATTAGTTAGATCCATTATTTTTTAAAACAACAGCTAAACGTTGTTTGATATAGGCATTTAGAATGAACTTCAAATCCTGAGGTAATCACACATGAGTTGGTCTAGCAACATTTACGTGAAAGTTGCTATTTGCACAACCTACCAATGGCAAATGTGAGGTTTTGGCTTGCCGCAGCTACCTTTTCATCTTTATGAATAATTTCTATCCTTTTAGAAATAAGCCTCACACACGCACACATAGTGACAGCGTAGCAGATCTAGGCTATATTTCGCAATTGATTTTATTTTTTGTAGTGCTGTCAAGCGATTAAAATATTTAATCGCGATTAATCACATTTTTGGCGTAGTTAACTCATAATTAATCGCGATTAATCGCAAATTTCTTTCTATTCTAAATGTCCCTCGATTTCTTTTTGTCACATTTTTATTTATTTATTTTCATTTTAATGCTGTTATCAGCATTCATTGGTGGGGGTGAATACCAATTTAAAATAAAAGAAAACCCAGTTACAGCATCAGAAATTATTAACATGTTCAAGTACTGCCAGAGAGATGTTGATGTCTTTATGTTGCTAGTTCACAAGTTTACAAAAAAAAAAAACAAAAACAAAAAAAAACTGGATGGTGGCCCTTTAAATTATACTAACCTATATTTTAAAGAGGCTCAATGAAAATATGGCATTATGGTCTGCATGAGTAAACTTACATTGCATGAGCATACCTTTAAAATGCATTTTGCCATATTGGCAATTGTCCTGCAAGAAGCTCTCATTTTAGTGACAAGGTCATAAGTTCAGAATCAGGTAGGCTATGCGTCTCGTTTGCACAAATTCTCTCTCTCAAGCCCCTTTCCCATTGAGGAATATAGCGGGTTAAACACGCCTCAAGCACGCTCCCGCTGTTCCATTCCCATTGAGGAGCCGTATTGCCGCATCAACTCGGCTCGGCTTTTCGACCCACCTCGGGGGTAGTCTTTTTGCCGAAGCGAGTTCAATGGGAACGGACAACGACCCGCGTCTGAAGTGGGCGTGACTAACAGCAACAGAGCAACAGCAGCATTAGAGTTCAGGCATTGACATTTAAACACTTAGGCTAATAAAAAAAAAAGAAAATTGCTAGGCTACCGTTTCAGACAGGTAACTGCAAGACTGGCTATGTTATCCAAGCAGGTTCTGTGGATTAAAAAGCATGGTCCTTTTGAGCAGTTTACAAGGACAGGTAGGTTTGTGGATTTCTACTTCTATAAATGCTGCTACCATTGAGGATTTTTAAAGCTAAATTGGTGGGTTTTGACTAGATTGTGAGCTTGTTTGTGAGATGGTCATGTCATGACAGTAGGCTGGTGGTGGTGCGAGATTGTGAGCTTGCGGTGACAGTAGCTGTCAAAGTAGCTGCTTCATAATGTGATTTGATCAAGCCAAGTGCTGTTCATTCTCCATGGGTTTGCGTTCTGATTGTATGACCGGTTTTGCTATGCTTTTCGTGACTGGTTAGCTGCCTGTTGCTGCCTGTAGCTAAATTGCTAGTGGATTTGTTGTTTACATTCTCAAGTTCACGTGGTTCAGATGAAAAAAGAGCAGCGCATAGGCTTAGGGACGGTCATAATGTGATTTATGGTTGATCAAGCCAAGTGTTGTTTATTCTCCATGGGTTTGCTTTCTGTTTGTATGACTGTTTTTGCTATGCCTTGAGTTACCAGTTAGCTGCCTATTGCTGCCTGTAACCTAGCTTAATTGCTAGTTAGATCTCTGTATGGATTGTTTACATTCTCAAGTTCACGTGGTTCAGATGAAAAAAGAGCAGCGCATAGGTTACGTCATTAAACCCGCCCGACTTTGCGTGTTACTATTACGCTTTGTGCCTCTAGGTCAAACCCCCAGAACAGTCCAGCGACACGGCTTTGGGCAGGGGTTAGAATTGCGTTCCCATTGCTTGACGCGGGGTTGGACACGGTATTACGACCCGCCGTTATACCGCGTTGCAATGGGAAAAGGGCTTCAGTTGCGCTCCAACCTGTTTCACCTCTCTCACTCGTGCTGCAATTTTGAAACTGATATTAGACTAATTGCGGGGTATTCAGTTCAAGAGAAGGGATTTCTAAGTGACAACATTAATCCTCTAGCTAGTTAACAACCTAAATATGCGAACATGCGAGTGAGCGTCAACGATTGTGTCGGTAAAATATTTGTTTTCACTGACATCAAATGACGCTCACAAACATTCTCTCTCTCAGTTGCGCTCCGACCTGTTTCACCTCTCTCACTCGCGCTGCAATTTTGAAACTGATATTAGCCTATTTGCGGGGTATTCAGTTCAAGAGAAGGGATTTCTAAGTGACAACATCAATCCTCTAGCTAATTAACAACCTAAATATGCGAACATGCGAGTGAACATCAACGATTGTATTGGTAAAATATTTGTTTTCACTGACATCGGAGCAGCAGAGCAGAGTGCAGACACCTGTGCCGTGTGTGCAGTGCGTGTGTAGGCTACTGTAGGCATGAGTAGCCTAAGCAGTAGGCCTACTTCAAGCCTAAAACAAACACAGGACATACTGAAACGTCGGGAGGTGTTGGAATGTCGGAGATATTTTTTTTTTCACATTCCATTGATAATGGCGGGTCAAATGCGTTATACGCGCGTTAAAAAAATTGACGGCGTTAAAATGGGTTTGCGTTAACGCCGTTATTAACGCGTTAAACTGACAGCACTAATTTTTTGAAATGGTACTTTGCTTTAAGTTAAGCTAGTTGTTAACCATGTTAGACTGCATCAAGCCCATTAAACAGCTGTGCGAACTTGATCGTAGAATTTTTCCTACCATGCCAGTGATGTTCAAATCAACAATGTCAGTGCCCATGTTTCAAAATTAACAAACTAAACAGGCCTTTTCTCCGTCATGGCAACTTAATCAGTTTTAAGTGTCCTGGCAATTAAAAGCTAGGTAGAGTATCTGTTATGTCACATTTACTCTAAAATTCATTTCAGTTCCTCTTTAAGAGTAAGAAGCCCCACATCAATCAGAGACCACAGCTCAAAAGGTCACAGTCTTCAGATCCCATTATGGGACCATACAGGGACATGATGGGACATAGCCTCTGGGCCCCTTTGAGGGACTGCCCAACGGGGCTGTGAGCCAACCCACCAACCATCTATTACAGTGTGACAGTCAGATGTAGCCATATACCCTCTTATTGTAGATTTCTTAAGACCTCCAAAGGAGACTGAAAGAGGGACAAAATGACAGGATCACATAATACAGGGTCCACACCTCTGGAGTGGCACCACCGATTAAACCTTCTTCCATTAACCAGCATAAAGGGTGGAAGGTGGCCTTACTGCCTGTATGGTTGTTAGAATGTTCTGGCCTAGATCGCCTGGCTGCCCCCATGCGATGGCCATACATGGAGCCTATATCGGCCTGGGTTCAGGTGTCTGAGCAGTCCGTGACCTGCATCAGTATGTCCCGTCTCAGGGGGAGACACTATGGAGACCCCAGAAGTAAAGCCACAAGATCTGGCATCTAAGACTGGTTTGGCCTGTCTGGTGCCACAAGCAACACTCTTGCCTGTAGACTCCATATCTTGGCTAGTACTGCTGGCAGCAATGGAAATGGAGGGAAGACTTAAAGGAGGACACGAGGACACTTATTGGCTAGGGCATCAACTTTCAGTGTCCGTCTGGGACCGGTTATTGAGATGGCAGTGTGTTGTTTCCTGGGATGCAAACAGGTCTACCTGTGCTTGTCTGTAGATTGCCCTGATCTCCTGCTCGCAGAGACAAGTTGTGTGCATGATCCCACTGGAGTAACTAGTGGGTTGCCTGGTGGAGAGATAAGGATCGTATTCCTCCCTCATGGTTTCTGTATGACACCACTGTCAAGCTGTCTGTCCGAATCAGGACATTCTCTAACAGTGCTCGATGCACAGCCTCGTGCTCCAACAGTTTCACAGGCCATTTGGACTCCTTGCAGCCCTGGGCTGGACAGTCCCTCAAAGCTCCCCTGCCCAGACTGGAGGCGTCTGTTGTTATGGTCTCCCTCGACACCTGGAGGGACTCCCTACAGCTGGGTCAGTGCAGTGAGCTAGCATCTTATGCCTGGAACGTATTCTGGATCCACCGGCAGAACATGTTCCCCGCTCTCGTAAGGGCTCACACCATTCTTTGAGAACCACTGTTGTAGTGGTCGTCTGTCGAGCAGACTTAGACACAACATGAGCTGCACTTGCTGGGATGGATTGCATAATAGGAGCTGCAGCCAGCCCATAGCTCCCAGCCCCTGTTTTTTTTTTTTTTTTTTTTTCCAAAGAGGGCAGCTGGATTCTCAGCAGTGTACTGGTGCTAGGAGCAGCTCAAGATGCCTGCACAGACAAAGAGGCTCCCAGAGGCTGTATCCTGCAGCTAGCTTGAGTAGCTTTTGCCCTCACAGTCAAAGAGGCTCCCAGAGGTTCTTCAATAGACAGATAGACAGATAGGTACTTATTAATCCCCAAGGGGAAATTTAAGCTTAACAGCAAGCAGAGTTCAAGTTTTATAGTAAAGTACACACTGTGTACAAGAAAGTGGTGTTGATGTTTTCTGTTTTAATAATTAAACCTTAATTCCTTTGCCTAACAGCAAGGGATATTAGCAACTTGTTTACATTTTGGAGTTTGAGAAACACAAATTCAGTCTGCTTGCAATGAACTGTTACAGAGTTTGATTGACAATAAAGTTCGCTTTGACTTTGAATGCCTATCAATGCACATCAGTGGCGGCTGCTGGTTTTTCAGATAGGGGAAGCTCAGATTGCACGATCTGTATTTTTTCTTTTTTTTTCATTTAAACTATTTAATTCTGTGGGGGGCTGTCACATTTGTCAGGTTTATTTTTTCTATTGAAATATGCATAATTTAATTGTAGTAATTTAATTGCATTTGAATGACAACATAGACTACACTAATAGTGGCTTAAACTATTTAAATTATTCAGATGAATTTGCAATGAATTACCAGAAATAATTCCCTAATAATTCCTTTAAACATGCTTTATTATTGGAGCCATATTATAGGGTTCTCTTTTTCAAGAGGTTAAAATAATGTCTCAAAATGACCTCAAAACACACATCTCTAAAGTACCATGACTCTGTTTTGGTCCCCTTCTCTCGTCTCGTTCATGATGAGCTGCTACGTTCTCATTTCAGAGCTGGCCGTAGTAACCATAGCAACATTTGTTTACAGATCTCTTGCCTGAAAATTTGGCTAATCACTATCAGACGAAGATTAGCTATCTTTGCTAGCTCTATTAAGTAGTGAGTTCGTGTGTACATCAATCAATGAACTAAATAATAGAGAATAAAATCATGGGCATGGGCAAAGTATTATTAATAACGATAACACAGACAGAGAGAGTAAATTTGTTGTTGGTACAGGCTCAACATTGCTTAGCTTGTCTATTAGCCGGTAGCCTTCCAAACAGGAACAGTGTGAGAGAGACAGAATGGCAATCAAAGAGGTTGAAGGATCTTGTCAAATCATGAAATGGAAGCTAGTTGTCCGAGCCCGCCCTCTCCCATTGACCCCCAGTGAAACAGAGCTTCCCTGGAAATGACATATTTTTGCCGAATTAGCCAATAAACGCAGGGTAGCGTTGTCAATGGCCCTCTATGGAGCTGGACAACAGCTCGTCAATGGGATTCCTATGACGAAACTTACGTGAGTTTAGAGACCCGAAATGACATTTCTGAACAACTAAATCGAAACAGTTTGAAACGGTGTTGATATTAATAGACAATACAAGTGACTGACACACGTTTAGCATGTTTTATTAATAGTTTATGTGCAATCTTTTTGGAGAAATTTTAGGGGAAGCTGAGGTTCCCTTGCTGTCTTACAGTGTTTCCCACACATGTATTAATCTATGGCGGGCCGCCATAGTTTCCTGAGATCCGCCATAGTTTGTGCGGATGGGAAAAAAAAAAAAAAAAAAAAATCCGCTATTTCAACACATAGTCTACCACTGTTTCAGTTTGTCCCTTTAGTTTTGCATTGCTTTTAATTACCTATGTAGGCCTATCGCTAATTCAGGCCCTCTTTGAGGGTGGAGAAAATATCATAAAGCTCTTTTCGAATCTGCAGCGCTGCGCTTCTCCAATCATGCTCGCACACGCACTGACACGCACGTTGAAAGTTGAGTCTGATGCGCACCTGTGATGCTCCGAAGCCTGAAGTAGGTTAGCCATAAATTAGTGACAGAATGACAAAGATGTCGCTTATGAGTGGGTGTTATTGTCAGTTGTAAGAAATATCTATTTATCAAATGTCCGTTGGCATGAATTAATCCGATGTCAGTGAAATAGCGTTCCACCAAGAGCCTATAAACTGCGTTATTTCTTTGACGATGTCGGAAACAAGCTTGGCGGGCATAGAAGGCAGTTAGCGTGGGAACATTTAATCAGAGATACTTTAAAACGATCTCTGATATAATATTAGGTAAAGAGAACAATGTGTAGGAATGCAGCCTACCATAACTACTGCTCTAACTATGCAGAAAGTAGCCGCCCGTTTAGGCAGTTTACCAAGCGAAAAGTTGCCTGAAAGCCTAGGCTACTCTAGTTGATTTACGATCGCTAACCATGCGTTAGTTACAGTATTTACAATTTGATGCCGATTATGGGTAGTCTAATGTAGGCCTATGATGTTTACAATTAAGACAACAAACGCACAGACAGTCACTCACTCCCTCTCTCAAGTGCGCTAGGCGCACGCTGCTGACAAGACACGCTCACGCTCCCTCCCTCCCTTCCTCTCCGTCTTGCATGTAGGCTACTGTGAATGCATTTGGGCTTATTCTGTATTCCTAGGTGATTTTTTTTCTGTTGATAGGCCTGTAATCGTTTTGACTTTTAAAAGCTAAAACTAAGAACAAATAGCCTTTATTTGTAAAGTTTAATTTTATTGATGGGATACGTTTACAATAAGCTGATGTTGTGCCATGTTTATGGCCTAATGCTACAATGATTTTGTACTGACGTAACATTACATAGCCTAATGTTACAAATATGACTTAATGAGCCAAATATTTAGAGTGATGATTACAAAGTTCTAAAGTTTTGGAATAAGCTAAAAGAGTTTAGAGAGAGAGACAGAGAGAGACTTTTTTTGTCAGGAATAATAGCCAATGGCTGGGCCAGTGAGACTTTTGTATAACATTGATTAATGATTTTAATTGATTACTTCATAAATTGATGAAAAAAAAAAATCGACTACTCAATTCCAGGAATGTTCAGTAGCTGCAGGCCTTGATTTATGTTTTTTTCTTTTTTTTGGAGGGGGGGGGGGGGGGGGGGTCGAAACGCTGAGCCCCCCATAGTTTCAAAAAATTCTGTGGGAAACACTGTTGCCGTGTTCGAAAATGCGTACTGGGTACTACTGGTGTACTACTGGCGATCTTTCCCCTCACTGAAAATTCCTGGCAGCAATGGCGGACAGTAGTGGTGGTTTTGCTGAAACTTTAGTGACTGCAAACTAACTATTTGAGGCATTTTTTGACACAGTAACCGTTTTAACTTGCACAATGTGCATATCTCTTGGACATATGACTGTTTTAGTTGTGCTTTGATTGTTTGTAAGAGATATAAGTTCGTTTTGGTTAGCATTTGAGCAACTGTGCATGGCTTTACATTCAAATGCCAGCCAAAGACGTTAGCTTGATTGCTAACCATTAACTTCAATGGAGGTAAGCAAGCTAGCGCGGGAAGCAAGCTTCTAACATGAGTTTAAAGCTGATAGGTCTTTGTTGGTCACATGGTTGTGTAGTATATTACAAGAAAACTATCACTTTTGGCTTACTACACTGTATATTATGGTGTGTGTAGCATCCAGTACTCAGTATATACTGAAGCAGTATGCAGTATATAGCACGTAGTATGCCTTTCCGAACGCAGCTTGTGTCTTATGATAGCCGCCTCTGATGCACATCATTATCCGCAGCTAGCGTGGGTAGCTTTTATCCTCACAGACAAAGAGGCTCCCAGAGGCTGTCTTGCAGCTATCTTGAGTAGCTTTTGCCCTCATGGACAAAGAGGCTCCCAGAGGCTGTTCATAATTAATTTAACAAAACATGAGCAATATTTAAATTGTAAAACACGCCAAATATACCGCAACTATAGAAAAAAAATGAGCATTACAATTAACAATGCTGAGATTAAAAAGTGCATCTCTGGCGGGAATTGAACCCGGGCCTTTAGATTAAAAGTCCAATGCTCTACGGCTGCGCCATCACAGATATGTTATTGAGGTGGTAAAACATATACTTGACTTAAGTCAAAATCGAAAAATAAAAAAGAAATGCATTTTCCAGCAGTAGCATACTCCCTCACGAGAGCAGAGGATATATTAAACCAACAAATGGTGGTCAAAAAGTAACTCACTTGACCTACTCTCTGGAGCAGAAGCCATAGGAAGAAAAACTGTTCAACTCGACTTACTCTCTCACAAGAGCAGAGGCTTTGTTCAGCAGAACAACAGAAGTTGGCAATTCCTAGCTCCACAAATGCACCTGTTTTCTCACGTCTCAATTCAGCTACCAATCTCAGGAGGCAAAAAAGAGAAATTGCCAGCATGCACCGACCTGTATTTGTAAGTGGCACGCACGTAGCGGGGAGTGGTTACTTTGCTTTTCTGCCTCCTAACAGCTTACCCTCTCGGAGAGGATGACCCTGTGGCGTGTTGACCGATATGAAATAGAACTGCAAATGGTGAATTCTGAAAAATGTTTACTATTATTTTGTGGTTGCTCAAAATGTGTCCCTCATATCCGTCACCACCATCAGATATTTACAAAAAGTAATAAAATCAAGCAACTATATTCCAACTATATTCCCAAAGACCCTCTTTTCAAACTTTCAACTGTTCTGCATGCTTCCAGATTACTACTTAACCTGAAAGTTTGATATTTTCTCTTAGCACTGTCCATAAATATGAACCAGTTTATCGTCACCGAAATACCACCAAATTTGATGAGGGTACTTTGGATGGTCCCACATATCATGCCACCTCTCTTCCTGTTTGGCGGCATTTTAGTCAAATTTCATTGACTGCCACGGTCGAATGCTTTGATGTATGAGAGCACCACTTATACTGCTTACCAAACATGGTCTATAGATCATGTGTGTCAAGTTACGTGATAATCGGACCAAGTATGCGGCCAGTGTCAGTTTACTTTCACTTTTGACAAAATTCAAAATGGCGGAAAATCTAATTAGGCGGAAAATGACAGACGGATCAAAAGTTACGTACATTAACGTAAATACGACTTTGATCAGTTGGCACCAGAGCATGAGAGGTACCAAGATGCAACTTTACAAGCAAGCACACTTAACAAAATAATTAGCTTTTTATTGCATCTGACGGTGTTGACAAAAACAAAGCAATAGCTGAGAAAATGCCTATTTTATGAAAAAAATACAAAATGAGGAGCTTGCACCGGTACATTGCTGAGTAGCTAAGGCCTCAGTCTATACTTATATACCTTTACAATTTGTAATTGACGTCACTTTTTATTTTCAAAATTAATCCAAAATCTCAGTGATAGGCTACTAATGACAATGAAATTAGTAGTCACAATATCATACATAGGTTCAAAAGAAGGCCTAGTAGCCAAATTAGTTGCAAAGCTAACTTGTAAAACACATGGCACTCAGTTTCAGAGACTGTCACAGAGTGGCAACATACCCTCCATCTGACTGTCCTACTGTGGATTTGAGACAAACTGAGCATATAGTTTAAAATGAAAAAAAAAACCATCATTTTAGTTAGTTTTACTATAATGTGTTAAGCTACATAAAGTAATGCTTTGTGTTTAACTGAGTTGTGTTTTACTATAGCCTACAATAAGGGACTAAACGTTTTTTTTATCACATCCATAAAAAATAAAATGCCACATAGTGTTTTATGATGCAAATTGTTATGGTATAAGTTTGAGGAAGTTTTACACAAAATATTTTTATATTACAGTAAGCATGTTAAACACATCAGTTAGGCTTCATTTCTGTTAAAATCATATGCTTCGTGGTTGTAGAAGCATCTGTCCAGGCAGATAGAGAACATCATAGAGGAAGATGCAAGTGAAAGCATTGAAGGTTCTGAGAAAAGTGAAAGGGATGAAGACAGATGAGAGTGCGTGTGGAAAAGCGTAGAGGATGCTGGGAGGGTTTGTATTTAGGTGAGAAGTAGAGACAGAATGTGGGTGCCTGTGTGTGCGCATGTATGAGTAGCGAGAACTTGGCATATGTATGTGAGAGTGTGTGGGAGAGCATCAGAAGTGGGAGAAAGTGTGTGTGCTCACCTAAAGTTTTAGTTGAGATTGGGTATAGAAAGGTGTATGTTTATGTTTATTCATTCTATCATTTCAGGCTGCAGAACTGTAATCTGACAGAGAAGAGCTGTTTCTATCTGGCCCCTGTGCTGACCTCACACTCCTCAAGTCTCAGAGTGCTGTACCTGGGGTGCAATAACCTGCGGGACTCAGGGATGGAACTTTTGTCTTCTGGTCTTCAACATAAAAACTGCAAACTCGAGGAACTCAAGTAAGAATCATTCCACGGTGTATGTTTGTGTGTGTATGTCTGTGTGTTATGAAGAGAAAGGAGAGTCTCTTTATAAGTATGGGTAGGGAGAATGTATGTGCGGGAGTGGGAGGTAGAAAATGTGTTTGTGTGTGAAATAGGTTGCAGTAGAGTGTGTGTTTTCATGGTGATGTAGGACTGTGTGTGTGTGTGTGTGTGTGTGTGTTTGTGTGTGTTTGGGCCCTATTTTGATGACACAAAGTCTATCTCTCCAGTTGCACTTCTCAGTTATACATACCCGGAGGTTTCAATCACTGAAGACGGATATTTTCGCAAGGGCTCAGTATGCAGACCAGAGTCGGGCTTAATTTGAATGATGTGCGGACTTATACCACTAAATCATCTTTTTGGAATATTGTGGGTTTTTTGGATGTATCTGTCATATCCCGCAAGTGTTTAACATAATTTCAAGCCTTATGGTGTAAACTGTTACTGTTGGTATTTCTAGCAGTATTGCTGCCAGGCAGTTAGTAGCCTACTACTTCATTTCCAAGTTGTTAGCGAGCTTATGATAGCGAGCTAGCTAACTATAATGCTTTAAATTGATATTTGAGATTTCATTTAATGATAGCCTGCAGATAAACATTACTAAGTTCATTTTAAGTGGACAAAGCAGAAGTAAACATAGTTTACAATTGGTTCACAGCAATATGTTAGGTTAAAGCAAAGTCCAATGGCTAGGTTATAGTTAGCATATAGGTATTTTGTCATGGTAACCAGAGAAAACGGGCTCTGTGGTAGCTGCCAAATAACTATGTTCAAGAGATACATGTTTTTACTAATTGTGGCGCCCCCTAGTGGCCTAATAACACCAAATTTGATGGTCTTAATATGAGAAAGCATTTCCGCGGCGTAACGTATACTGTTTACCAAACATGGTCTGTCAGATCATGTATGCCAGGTTTTTTGACGATTGGACAACATATGCGGCCCGGGTCACTTTTCTTTCCTTCATTCAGAAGGGCGGAAAATTATGTGTCATGAGCTCCAAGGATTTCACCAGATTCATGAAAATTGGATCAAAGGATCAACATTTACATGGATAATGCAAATGCGACTTTTATCAGTTGGTGGTGCTAGAGTGTGAGAGGTACAGTGCACCACTCTGTGAAATCAATAAGGCTTTGGATTGGCTTCTATCATTATACCAAGTTTGGGCTACAGGCTTAAAGGGACCATATTATGATTTTTCCAAGCTAACTTTTTTAGCTCTGAAGTTCAGAACAGGCTGTTTCTCATGGGCGTGTGCTCCAGGTAACTAGACACCTGCAGCCAACACATTGAGTATTTCCCCTGTAGCCTATGACAGACCACTCCTAATTAGTCAATTTATCATTTTCATTGTTCTCAGCTGCAAAGTGCCTGTGTAACGGAGGCCAGCTAGCTCGGGGGTAGTACGTTTAAATCCTCATCACCCAATTCCATGGGCGCTTCTAACACGCTGCGTTCCACTCCCACGCCGGGAGTTTGTAGCTTGCGGGGTGGCGGGTTTGAGACCTGTGCGCGGTGCGGACCGCCACCGGCTACACCTGCAAACTTCTCTCTCTTTTTTTTTTGCAATTATCCATTCTTGTTGCCCTCACCTGCTTACGTGGCTGCCAATGTGTGGGACCCCACCCACCTGACCCTATGACATATGTAGTTAGGAAAATTCTAAACAGGTGGTTTAAACACACAGCAGCTGAACAGCTACTAACAGTGTAAAATATCTATTTTAAAAATGTAGTCTTTTTATCCAACTTAAAGTGTGTGTAGTATAGACCCAAGAAACACATTCAAAAGCCATAAAAAGTGATTTGTCATAATATGGGACCTTTAAAAATGATTTTTTTGTGTCCCCATTCTTTCAATGGGAAAAAATTTACTCTTTAGGCGCCAGAGGTTTGATTTTGACATCTTAATTTCAAAAGGCCATATCTTAAAAGTGATTAGAGATAGACACTTTCTGTACATTAGAGAAATATTAAGGATGACCCAAAGTTTATGTAGGGATTAAATTCCTCCATCTAATTTGCATATTATGACCATGATCATATGTTGTGTATGATCATATGTTGTGGCGGCCATCTTGGATAATATAATTTTCATGAAAAGTCATGTTTGAATGACTCTTCCGTCACTCCCCCCCCAAATAAATTTCCCTCACCTTCTGTATGCTATATTACACAATACTGAATGCTCAGGTAAATTGTAAGAAGTAAACAAACTGTGTAAATTATTACTAATAAATGACAGAAACAAACCAAATTAAGACTTAAGTATTAAGACTATGCGTGACACTTTGGGCAACATCTTGGACAAAGTCACGAGACTGCAATTGCCAGGAGGCCAGCCTGACCCAGGATTGCTAGGACGAAACAGAGCCTACCATTATGGAGTCTAAACAACAGGAAGATAACTATTGGCGCCCCATAATCAGCAGTGCCTTGGCCAAGGCCGTTGGTGATTAACAACTCTCCTGAAGACCAGTGCAGCGTGACGCTCTTTCCTCCCTTACCCCAACCCCCATTCACAAATCACCTGCTGACTGTCTCTGCCTGGAACCCTGTCAGGGTCATCTCCACAGCAACCAGCTGTGCCATCGCCTAAACATCCAGCGGACTGAGAACTTTCTGATTGGGGTGCCACGTGGTGCAGCTCCCCAGGAACACACCCACACATACTTGACTCTGACACTGCACACATAAATTCTGATCTGCATACACCACCTACCCCCCAACGCCTCCGACGTCCCCCCCCCCCCCCACCAAACAAGCTAGGAGAGGCTCCTAACAGTGCCACAAGGGCTGCAGTGGGGAGACTGACTACTTGTTGGGACTGTTTCCTCTACCCCTGCTCTACCCCCATCTTGTCCTGTCAACTGTCTTATCAATGTTTTTATGTGCTGAGGTTTTTGTCAGCTCTTACACTGTGCTCCCTCTTGTGATGTTTTTCGAGTCAGTGATGACGTATGACATGTCTGCCAACTAGTGGTGTGGAGATTAAATGAAATATGACACCCTATTTGTCTAAAATCGGCCATTTTATTCAGTACCGCTGCTTGTCGACTAAACTCGACTGTGGCGCCTAGAGGGTTAAGCACACTTAATTAATCATGTGTGCGTTATTGGTGTAACACCAAATTAAGATTGAGAGATTGAGAGATAAATTGATGACAGATCAATCTCTTATTGCCTGTAAGAGCATGGAGCACATAAAGTGAAGAGGCATCACACCAATGGATCTTCTTGGTGAACATTTACGGAAATGAAAACATTGAATAGTGTGTAGTAATAGTAAAGGAAAGGCGAGGCAATTGTATTTAGTAGCCAGTGTTGGGCACGTTACTTTTAAAAAGTAATTAATTACAACTACTAGTTACTTCTCCAAAAAGTAACTCCATTAGTAATTCCGTTACTCCATGGTAAAAGTAATTAATTACTAGGGAAAGTAATTTAATCAATTACTGCATGATATTTAAAATACATTCAAATATGCTTACTGTAGTCTATATAGAATAGGGCTAGGCTATGTCAAGAATTTGCCCCCTTCCCTTATCATTGGACATAAAATCAACTGGATTTTCAATCATTTATTTGTCATACACCAGCTTTAATATCAAGAAAATATAGGTTGCCATATTTTTTGGAGATACCTCGTTATGCAGCATGCTATTAGGTGGTTAGAAGTATCTTTTAATATTTCTGGAATTGTTTACTCTAGGTTAATAATTAATTTAATTATATTAATACCAGGCTATTTTGAGCATTGTTTACTTAACAGGGATGAAATAGTCTCAAACTTCCAGTGCACTGCATTGTTGCCTTAGATGACCATAGTGCTAAAGCAGGAGGGACAAGTTTGACATAGATTAGCAAAGTCACAAATGGCCGGTGAACACCTTGAAGAGCTTGGAGACATTACAGACGTTTGGAGGTATCACGCTTGAAATCGGTAGGATCTCACTTTGTTCTAATTTGGCATATCGTTTGAGTTTGTCAGACATGACCCAAGTGACGGAGGAGGAACTGTATCATATTATTTTTGATGTAATGTCTATCGATGTAATGTCGAACTATTTAACACACCGAAATATCAGTATCAGCGTTGCAAACCTTTGATCTTGCCGTTTCGATTGATGCGCCCGATAGACGTTTCTCTGGGATGAGAACTATAGCCTAAAAGAAAAGAGCTGTTGCGTCGGGCGCATGCACTGGCCTAAATATGAAAAGAAAGTGCGATCTGCTTTATCCTGCTGAGCGCGACCAATGCACCGTGTCAGGCGCATGGGGATAGTAACGTGTAGTGTTACATGGGCAGTAATGGAAACAGCGTTACTACTATGGTAACAATAATTTATTTGATTACTCGTTGCTGAAAAAAGTAACTGCGTTAGTAACGCTGTTATACTGTAACGTCGTTATTCCCAACACTGTTAGTAGTATGCTTCAAACACAGTGGAATTTCAATGTCCTGTACAAAAGTAACAGCATAGAAGCAAAAGATACAATTACATAATTGACTCTCTTAAAAAAATAAAAGCATACAAAATAAAAGCATACATAGAAGCAATATGAATTACATTAGTAAAAGCATAAAAAGTTGTGGTAACACTTTATTTGAAGGTACCATCATAAGGCTGCCATGACACTGTCATTAACTATAACATGACGTCAAGAATCTGTCATAAACTTTATAAACCTGTCATGACTTCTGACATACCCTAACCCTAACTATGACAAATACAGGGTGACACCTAATAACAGAAGTCATGACAGGTGTATAAAGATTATGACAGGTTCAATGACAACGTCATTTCATAGTTAATGACAGTGTCATATCAGTCTTATGACGGTACCTTCAAATAAAGTGTAACCAAAGTTTATATAATGTTGAAAAGTAGATAGAAGAAACATAAAAAAGAATGTGTTGAAGGGGTCTGATGGACTTTATAGGAAGGCCAATAAAAAGGCCAATTGCAGTAATTGACCCTGCTAGAGTTGAGGCATGAATTAGTTTTTAAAATTATTTTTAAATTTTATTATTTTTTTTAAATCCTTACTTGACCTTAGGTCCCTTAGTTTTGAAATGCCTCCGAGGTGGTAATATGCTGACTTAGTAATGGTTTTCATATGGCTGTTGAAGTTGAGATCACTATATATAAACTTTATATAAACTTTATTACAGGCTCAGGGCCCACAGGGGAGACTTTACAATATATACATCAATTACCAGATCATAGCCATGCGTCTTACAGAGCTACGATCAATGATTACCCCAAGGTTTTTGAGCCCCTTTGCATTTAAGACACTGGCAATCTTAAAGTTTAAGTTGCAGGTTAATATTTTTTTCCACAAATTAAGGGACATGAAGCAAAATAGTAGTGAGTAGTGATTTGTCTTGAAAATCAAGAAAATCAACTTTTCATATAATAGAACAATATTTACAACTATTTTTGTAACTGAATTTATGAACATTGTGAATACAGTGATGTCACAACTCATGCTTATGAACCACTGTTATGTCAAACAGGACATTTATTGGCCTTAACAGGACATATTGGCCGGCAGTACGGCAAGGTTTGCCTAGCGCACACACAGAGTGGAGAGAATTAGCACAGCTACACATTCTGACCTCCCACCCTGCCTCTATGTTGTCCCCTAACTCTCCTATGAACACTATGACCTCGTAACATCCCCAATGGCATTAGAAAAAAGGCTCCAGCCTCCACCACGTTACTGTCGGATTGTGGAAAGGCACAGTCAGAAGGCAATAAGCTAGCTGGCTAGCGCGATAAAAACACTGCACTCCCACATAAATTGCCCGATTTCCCACACTACTAACACGCCTCCTAACTTCAAGGTGAATACTCTGACAACGTGAAATATTGTTCCCAACACTGACATTGGCCAAGGGATTCGAAGTTTGTGCTTGGTGTGGGGCTAAACTCTCAACTTCGTCCAGCTGCATCATAACAAGGCAGAGACGCATCTGAAGTGGGATCGCTGAACTAGTCACCGTCATCTTCTGAAGGCAGATATCCCCCTTCAGAATCAGGCTCATGGAATATAAAGCTCAACACTTCACTGCAGGTAGACTTTCCTGATGTAAGTACACGATAATGTAATGTAGATACTCACTGATGCTGACAATACCGCTCTGACAAAATGGCTCACACGCTCGTTTAGCTCCGGTATTGTTTGCATTGATTCAACGTGGTCTTCCTCGAATATTTTTGCATTGGACCATGATGTTTTTCGAGTCGTTTTTGGTGTGGAGATTAAATGAAATATGACACCCTATTTGTCAAAAACGTCTGTTTTATTCAGTACCGTTGCTTGTCGAGTAAACTCGACTGTGGCACCTACAGGGTTAACCCTCAGAAAAGCTGTGCTAATGGTGAGGCAAGCCGAAGATGTAGCGCAACAGATAACACAACAAGAGCAGCAAAACGCCATTGAGAGTGTAGGCAGTGAAACAAAAGCAACAATGGAAGAAAGGAGGGAATGGCAGAGAGGCAGAGAGGAGCGATGGATCTCAGCGTAGCGGCTCTGGGGAAAACAAGTGTAATCGCTGCGGAAAGGAAAGACATAAAAACACAGATAAATGTCCAGCTATGGAAAAAGGGGCATTGGGAGAGAAAATATTTCTCCAAGACAGTGAGTGAAGTTAAACAGAGCAATGAAGAGGAGGAAAGTTTCTACCTCGGGGCAGTGAGTAAGCCAATGCAAAGTAGTGTAGAACATTGGACAAAAGAGATCCATATAGGTTACACTCCAGTCAGATTTAGAATAGACACTGGAGCAGATGTCACTATAATGAGCTGGAAAACATTTAATGCACTCAGACCAGAAAGAAAGCTAGAGGTGACTCGAGGTCCTTTAGAAAGCCCAGGTGGAGTTTTGGATGTTATGGGACAATTCACAGCTAGCACGCTACACAAACACAGAAAGCACATTTTCAACATATATGTGGCAAGAGGCCACACAGTTAGCAACCTATTGGGCAGAGACACTGCAGTTCAGATGGGGCTGGTGAAAAGAGTACAGCAAGTCAAGGCAACTGCAGTCCACCAGGGGACATTGAAAACTGACCCGGTGAAGATCCACCAAAGAGAGGGTGCTGTTCCGCACACTGTACACACAGCCAGAAGAGTCACACTGCCTCTTCTGCCTAAAGTCCAAGCAGAGTTACAACGCATGGACAAGGCAAGAACAAGGCGTGATTGTGGAGGTGACACAACCGACAGACTGGTGTGCGCTGATGGTACCAGTGCCGTAAGAATCTGTGTTGGGCTCCAGAAGCCGAATGACAATATAAATAGAGAAACTTACCAACTACCCACAACAGACGAGACATTAGCAAAGCTAGCTGGATCCGCAGTTTTCACGTCGCTTGATGCTGCCTCAGGTTTTTGGCAGATACCACTGTACGAAGAAAGCAGAATCCTGACTACTTTTATCATACCTTTCGGTTGGTACTGCTTCACCCGCCTTCCGTTCAGAATAAACATCGCTTCAGAGGTCTTCCAGCGTAAAATGAATGAGCTATTAGAAGGTCTAGAAGGCGTAGCAGTGTACATGGATGACGTGATTGTGCATGGTAAAGACGTGGCTACGCATGATAGATGCCTGCAAAGCATGCTTGAAAGAATGGAGCAAGCTGGCCTGAAACTGAAAAAAGAAAAATGTGTCCACTCACAACCAGAGTTGCGATTCCTGGGCCACATAGTGAGCGCCAGTGGAATAAAAGCAGATCCAGACAAGGTGAGGGCCATCAGAGATCTACAGGTGCCTAACAACGTGCAAGAATTAATGCGCGCCATGGGCATGATCAACTACATGAGCAAGTACATTCCAGACATGGCAACGGTAGCTGGCCCACTGTATGACCTGCTGAAGGGGAAGACAGCATGGACCTGGGACCAGCCACAGCAGCGGGCCTTCCACAGTCTGAAAGAAGCCCTCGCCACCTCACCTGTCTTAGCCCATTATGACCCCAAAAGACAGACCGTTGTCTCAGCAGACGCGAGCAGCTATGGGATGGGAGGCGTGCTCCTTCAGCTGCACAGAGATAGCTGGAAGCCGGTTGCCTACTGCTCGAGAAGATTGACCCATGCGGAAACCAGGTGTTCTCAAATAGAAAAAGAATGTTTAGCTGGAGTATGGTCCTGTGAAAGGTTTCAAAAATATCTGGTAGGCATGGACAAATTCAGACTTATAACAGACCACAAACCACTTGTGCCGCTAATGAATAGCAAAGATTTAGACACTGTACCAGTGAGATGCCAAAGGCTGTTGATGCGCCTTATGCGATTCAACGCTAAAGCAGAATATGCGCCAGGAAAAACATTAGTCATTGCGGACGCACTGTCACGCAGTCCAGGCATAGACAGAGACAATGTTATGGAGGCAGTTGTTGCATGCCATGTAAATGCAGTGACCCACAGCTGGCCTGTCTCACAACACAAGCTAGACACGATAAGAACAACCACTCAGGAGGATAGACCTCTCCAAAAGCTCAGGGAGTTAATCAGAGATGGATGGCCAAAGAGGATGAGTAGCACACCAGATAGTGCCAGAGACTTCTACATGATGAGAGACTCATTGTCTAAATGCAAAGGCCTCATCACATTAGGCTGTCGCATTGTAATTCCTCAGTCCTTGAGACAGGAGATGTTAGACCGCATACATGAGGGTCATCAAAGTCTGTCAAAGTGCAGAGAACGGGCACAAGAAACAGTGTGGTGGCCGGACATCTCAAAGGACATCAAACGCAAAGTGGAAACAGTCAACACCGCTACCCGATGGACCGTGGTAAAAAGTAGCCACTGATATATGTGAGCACAAAGGGAAGCAGTATTTAGTAATATCAGATTATTACTCTCGCTATCTAGAGATAATACACCTGCCCACCACTACCTCAGAGCAGGTAGTGAGGTCTACGAAGACAACATTTGCAAGATTTGGTATTCAGACAATGGACCACAATACACCAGTGAGGCCTGGAAAGACTTCTGCAGGCAGTATGATGTAGGACACACCATGTCCAGCCCTCACAATCCACCCGGAAATGGCCATGCGGAACGTGCCGTCCAAAGCGCCAAACGCATACTCAAGCAAGATGACCCCCTGCTGGCTTTAATGGTCTACCGGGCCACACCAACAACATCAACGGGAGTAGGTCCGGCAGAAATGCTCATGGGTCGTAAGATCCGTACAACGCTGCCGTCACTCAAGAGGAACCTAATTCCTCATCAATAAAGAAACCACTGGGAGTTCAAGTAAAGCTGTGTGCTTCAGCGATTTATTTGACAGTCACCATTTAGGTAGCGGTCAACAGGGGGCTGTCAGGCTAGATCTATCATGGGGCCTCTGAGAGAAAAGGTAGGATGGTCCTGGTGTGTGGCTCCGGAGAGGTTGGTTGGCATCCGTAGTGGGGTAGGGGTTGGTGGCAGGGAGGCAGGGGGGACGGGAGGTTCACCACTCAGCCAGTGCGTCGGGGCAGAAGAGGCAAGAGAAACAAAAAGAAACAAAAGGATTAGGCCAGTCTAGGAGGATATCACTTCATGATAATATACGGTAACTGTGTCATACTGTATATTGTATGTCAGAGTGAGGAGAGGAAGAGAGAGAGAGGAGAAAGAGGGTTGTACAGGATGGCAAGTGTGCAGAAGGTGGCAGCACTAGGCTATCGCAGCATAACTAAGGTATGGTACATGGCATCTCACCAACCCAGAAGGGGGTGGTCAGTGGCCCCCTTGGAAAAACAGCAGAGGTAGCCCTCCCAGGAAAGCCCAAGAGGAGTGGTGATATGCCATGGCCCACTCCTAATTATAGGAAATGTCAAAAAGGAAGGTTTTAAGTCTAGACGTAAAGGTATTGAGAGTGTCCGCTTCGCGAATGTAGAGAAGAATAGAATTCCAGAGGAGAGGTGCCCGATATGCAAATGCTCTTCGCCCAATTGTAGTTTTAGATATAGTCACTTTTTCAAGGAGACCAGCATTTTGAGATCACAGAGGTCTTTCTGGATGGTATGAAACAAGTAAATCTGTAATATATGCAGGAGCTAAGCCATTAAGTGCCTTATACGTCATGAGAAGGATTTTGAAGTCAATTCGACTTTTGACAGGAAGCCAGTGTAGAGATGCTAGAATGGGAGAAATATGTTCATATTTCTTAGTTCTAGTGAGTGTTCTAGCTGCTGCATTTTGGATTAGCTGTAGACCTGTAATGCAGGTGTTACTGCACCCTGAGAACAGAGCATTGCAGTAGTTGAGTCTGGAGGTAACAAATGCATGTATAAGTGAATGAAGTCAAGGCTACAGGTCCGTAATCATTCCATGACGGGATGGAGGGTTTCTTGGGAACTGGGAAGATGAGCTGGTACACCATCCAACCAAGTCTTCCACAAGGCTCTTGTACTCCCCTTTCCTGGCCATCTTTGAGACACCCAACAATTGCAGTGTCATCAGAGAATATCTGCATATGGTATGCAGATGCTGTGCAGGAGAGAGTGCAGTTCCACATGGATTGTGCTGCCAACCATTTTAAATATCCAGTAGGCTATGTCATTCGGACATTTCAGAGTGGCCTAAAATGATTTTGAGGCTCTAAGCCTGTTGATTACAAACTAGAATTGAACTCATCACTGATACCATAATTTTGGTTGAATTTTTATAAACTTTTTTTATTGAGTAACCTCTATGAGTATGTAATTTGGTGAAAAGTATGACAAATGGACTGATGACTGATGGGGGAATAGTTAATTGCGAGCAATAAAGTAAATATGAAAATATTTGGAAAAAGTGAGAAAATCTGCTATTTTTTGTACAAAAATTATGAGAAATCATATTAAAATGTGTTTTAAGATTTTTCTTTTCATTGGATGTTGCCAGCACGTGTTCTGTGCATTTGGGGTGTATTTCTGGACAGGCACTGAGGATTTGAAGGAATAATGAACAATACACTGTATACACTGAAATGGGCACAATTTTTTTGCGATATTTCCGGCAGAGCAGACCCTCCAATTCTTGGTTCTTAGGGTCAAAATTAACAGAAAAAACACAAATAAATAGTATAACAGACCATGTCAGGTTCAACCCATTTTTGAGACTAACTATGTTTACAATTTGCTACTGGTTTTACATGTATGAGAAATTAGTTTCCCCTTGGGTTAGAAATAATGATTTTTATTTGAAATAATAATTTTTTTTTGCTTTCAGCATTGCAGACCTTTGGCTCCAAAGCAACCCCAGACCATCACGTTACCTCCACCATGCTTGACAGATGGCGTCAGGCACTCTTCCAGCATCTTTTCCTTTGTTCTGCGTCTCACAAATGTTCTTCTGTGTGATCCAAACACCTCAAACTTCGATTCGTCTGTCCACTGTCCACACTTTTTTCCTATCTTCCACTGTCCAATGTCTGTGTTCTTTTGCCCATATTAATGTTTTCCTTTTATTGGCCAGTCTCAGATATGGCTTTTTCTTTGCCACTCTGCCCTGAAGGCCCATCCCGGAGTTGCATTTTCACCGTAGATGTTGACTCCGGCATTTGGCGGGTTCTATTTAATGAAGCTGCCAGTTGAGGACCTGTGAGGCGTCTATTTCTCAAACTACAGACTCTAATGTACTTGTCTTCTTGCTCAGTTGTGCAGCGGGGCCTCCCACTTCTCTTTCTACTCTGGTTAGAGCCTGTTTGTGCTGTTCTCTGAAGGGAGTAGTACACAACGTTGTAGGAAATCTTCAGTTTCTTGGCAATTTCTCGCATGGAATAGCCTTAATTTCTAAGAACAAGAATAGACTGTCGAGTTTCACATGAAAGTTTTCTTTTCCTGGCCATTTTGGGAGTTTAATCGAACCCATAATGTGATGCTCCAGATTCTCAACTAGCTTACAGGAAGGTCAGTTTTATAGCTTCTCTAACCAGCAAAACTGTTTTCAAGGGTTTTCTAATCATCCATTAGCCTTCTAACGCAATTAGCAAACACAATGTACCATTAGAACACTGGTGTGATGGTTGCTGGAAATGGGCCTCTATACACCTATGTAGATATTGCATTAAAAACCAGACGTTTGCAGCTAGAATAGTCATTTACCACATTAACAATGTATAGAGTGCATTTCTGATTAGTTTAATGTTATCTAGTGCTTTTATTTAAAAAATAAGCATATTTCTAAGTGACCCCAAACCTTTGAACGGTAGTGTATATGCTAATTTGATTGGTATTGTGCCATTGTATTGAAAACAACAAGTTGTTAGCTGGTTAGCAATGCTTTTCTGAAGCTTTTGGGGAAAGGACGCCTGCAAGGAGGAGCTCTGTGGTGAAAACTGTGGGCATAAACCTAGCAAAGAAAGTCAAAATCGGTCTTGCATAGTTCATCTTTAAATATGATGATGTCCCGTTTCAGCTCCAATCATGGTACTCACCCGTACACACGCACAACAGCACAGACCCCATCGGCAAACAATACAGGTTAAATACAGCAGCTGTAACAGTGTGTGTGTGTGTGTATGTATGTGTGTGTCTGTATGAGCATGAAACTACAGGGAGCAGTAACACTGCATACACTGAGCATACTAATTGCATACTGTATGTGTACCATCAGAGTGGTAATAGATATTCAGATTCTTTTTCTTGTGGTGCAGTGTGTGAACACAAACCTACAGGCAGCAGTAACATTAAAAGTGTAAAGCTGGGAACATACCTGACATGTCTGCTAGTGCACGTGCTGTTGGTGACATCACAGGTTCTCACGAATGGTAGAAACGCCACTTTAGCATTATTCTCCCGAACGGTAGATGGCGTTGTACAGCGAGATCGCATTAGGCTATAGTGACTTGCAGGCAGTAAGTAAGACTGTGCTTGCTGTGTGTTTGACTATACCGAGTTGTGGATTAGATTTATGGATTAAACAAACATAAGTATCTCCAAGTTTCTATATAGGGCTGTGGGAACATAGAGCTGTGGGAACATAGACACGCTCCCGCCTATTGTTATGAATGGTCCAACTGAGGTGCACATCGGGGCTGGCATGCACAAGTTACAAAATCCGTTGTGTGCACGACCTCGTGCATTTCCTCTGAAAAGCGCCGCACGCGAGGGGCGACACTTGCGCACAACGGTGTGAATTGCACTTTAGTGTGTGTGTGTGTGTGTGGGGGGGGGGGGGGGGTAGACGAGTGGGTTTGTGGAGAGAGGAGACGTGAGGGTGTGTGTGGAATAGTGTAGATGTGGTTTGTAAAATTTGTGTGTGAGGTACGGGCAGTGAGCGTGTGCGTGTTTGTGTGCATGTATGAGCTTGTATGAGAGGGGGAGAAAGTGTGTGTGCTCACCTAAAGTTTTAGTTGAGTGTGGGTGTGGAAGAGTGTGTGTTTGTGTGTAATTCTGAGTTATACTCAGATCCATTGTTCTATTATTTCAGGCTGAAGAACTGTTTTCTGACAGAAAGGAGCTGTTCCTATCTGACCCTTGTCCTGATCTCACCATCCTCAAGTCTCAGAGTGCTGGACCTGAGTAACAATGAGCTGCTGGATTCAGGGATGGAATGGCTATCTCCCTGGTCTTCAGCATCAAAACTGTAAACTGGAAGAGCTACAGTAAGGATCATTCCATGGAGTGCGTGTGTGTGTGTGATTATGTGTGTCTGTGTGTGTTATGAAGAGGCAAGTCTCTTATGAGTATAGGTGGGGAGAGTGTATGTGCCAAATCAACAAATTTCAGACAAAAAATATGCCTGATTATCTTGGATTTGCTTCTGACATTATGTGGCTATGCTAATAATGTTGACATGATGATCACAAGACTTAGCTGAGTTGAATAGCATCAAAAACACAAAAAGGCTAATTAGCATGCAAACTAAGCTAGCTATCATGCTAACCATGCTAGCATCATGACGACAAGACTTAGCTGAGTTGAATAGTATCAATTAGCAAAAATGCTAATTAACATATTAACTATGCTAGCTAGCATGCTAATAATGCTAGCACGATGATCACAAGACTTAGCCGAGTTGAATAGCATAAAAAATAGCGAATTAGCATGTTAACTATGCTAGCGAACATGTTAATAATGTTAGCATGATGATCACAAGACTTAGCTGAGTTGAAAAGCATCACAAATCAAAAATGTTAATTAGAATGCTAACTATTCTAACTAGCATGCTAACTAGCCACCCCGCTACTGAGGACTTTTATTTTGAAATAGTTGTGGACAGAGGAAACAGTTGACAGGAGTCATAGTTGATGACCAATGACTGTTGGAATGGTTGAATAGTTGAGTAGTTTAAATGTCCTACAATTTAAAAAAAATTACAGTTGGAGCACCTGATCACTGATTTGTTATCGTCAGGTGGCTATTTGCATATATGGAATATGATTGGCAAAGGCCCTATTGTGATGTCATCCACTCTAGCCCACTGTAGCTAAGTACAATGTTAAGTCTATCGGGAAGATTTTTAAAAGTTTATAGTCATAGTTCTCAAAGAGGGCCTGAATAAGCGATAAGTCTGCATAAGTAATTAAAAGCAATGCAAAACTAAAGAGAAAAACTGGAACAGTGGTAAAATATGTGTTGGAATAGTGGATGTGTGGAAACACTGTGCTAACTATGTTAACTAGCATGCTGATTATGTTACCATGATGACCACAAGACTTAGCTGAGTTGAATAGCATCAATTAGTAAAAATGTTAATTAGCATGCTAACTATACTAGCTAGCATAGTAAAAATTTTAGCATGATGATCAAAAGAATTCCTGAGTTGAATAGCATCAAAAATCAAAAATGTTTAGTAACATGTTAACTATGCTAGCTAGCATGCTAATAATGCTAGCATGATGATCAGAATACTTTCCTGAGTTGAATAGCATCAAAAACCGAAAATATTAATAACATGTTAACTATGTTAGCTAGCATGCTACTAGCGTGATGATCACAAGACTTAGCTGAGTTTAATAGCATCAAAAAACAAAACTGGGGATTAGCATGCTAACTATGTTAAGTTCAGTTGATAAGCATCAATTAGCATAAGTATTAATTAGCACGCTTACTATGCTAACTAGCTACCCCGGATCATAGTTGATGACAACAGACAGTTGGAATGGTTGAACAGTTGAATAGTTGGAGCAGAAGGAGTTTATATGTCTATAATTTAAAAAAATACAGTTGGAGCAGTTGGCCAAATCATCTGATCAGTGATTGGTTATCGCCAGGTGGCTATTTGCATACGGTAGATGATTGGCCAGTGGTCCCATTGTGATGTTGGACAATTTTTTGATGCCTAAATAATATTGGAGGCAGCTCAGAACTGAAGCATGGTAATAACGGCTTTATTACGGTCCCAGGTTGCGACCCTAGGCCGGGAGGAGATCTGCGGGCTGCGCAAAAGGCGGCTCCCTTGGGCCTCTGCCCTTCGGGTTTTCTTCTTGCTCTCCTGTGCTGTCTCTCCTTCACCTCCCTCAAATGACACGACTAAGGGGTCTTTTAAGTATTACAATTACAAAATCTTGATTACTATTATCTTGTCACATGAGTAACCTTTGTTCATGGAGCAACAGAGAATTTGTTGAGCTGACAGTTTTAGCAGGTCATGAGGTTTTCTAAAACAGAGTGTGATTGATTTTCTAATCACCAGGGCTCTCAACTGTCACACATTGAGCGTGACACTAAATCATTTCGGTCTTTAATCACGCTCTCCTGCCACACATTGTATTTCCCACGCAGAAAAAAATATTTATTTATTCTGCTATGTTTTTATATCTGCGCCTGTCTCCTATCGGTCTCCACGATAGTTCTAAATTGAGCCTGTCACTAACAGCCAATCAAAAAAACCTAAACTGGCTGCACAACAGCCTATCAGAAAATAGTACTGCTGTATCTGGGTAAGATGTACCTCAGCAACCAATGAGAAAAAAACATAGGTTAATCGTGAATGTGACCAAGTAGCGTTAACTTCATTTAGTTGAGACCACGGAGGAGTTGCAACTGGATTGGATTTATCCATGCCATATTTCTAAAGAATGGCTTCAATGTAATGCTTCTGGTGAAGAAACACACAGTTCTTCCTGTTGTCTTGGACAACAGAGATGCCCAGTATGTAAGACAACTCACCCATGTCTTTCATCTTGTAGCGCATCGCATCTTCAGAGCAACTTTCAACTCATTCATGCTTTCAATTGATTCTGTAATCAAAATCAGATCATCCACATAAACAGCTAGGATCTCTAGTTCCTGTTGAGATCTCACAAACACACAGGGGTCTGATGTGCTCTGTTGAAATCCAATATCCTTCATGCCCAATAAGTCTTCTGCAACTTTGCACGAGACAGCATTGTCCTTGCTGCTTCAACTAAAGTCAGATTTTTCCTTTCTGAAACACCATTTTGCTGTGGCGAATGCGGTGCACAGAACCTTTCATAATGGATTGGAATATTGGAATATTCTTGAAATTCTGTAGATGTGTATTCCCCACCATTGTCTGTTCTCAGTCTTGTCACTTTTTTCAAATTCTTTGAACTTACTCAGCACTTCACTTTTCTGTTTCATGAAGTATACTTTGCAGCATCTTGAGTAGTCATCAATAAAAGTCACGAAATACTTTGATCCACCTATGGATTCTGTCTGCATAGGACCACGCTTGGTACGAATTTCTCCCACTGGCTTGAAAGGCTTTCTAGATAGCTTGCCCTCCACACACGCTTCACAAAAGGAAACTTCTTCTCTGCAGAAAAATCTGCTCCACTTACAAGAGTTTTAAGCTCCTTCAACCTGGTTGTGTGACCCAGTCGTTGATGCCATAGACTGGCTGCTACTGATGCACTTGCAGCACCATGACAGGCAGGCGAATCTTCCCTCAACAACTCAATTTAATTTTCAATTCAATTTTATTTGTAGAGCGCACAAATACAGTACATTGTCTCGCGGCGCTTTACAGACAGTACGGGAAGCATCCATGAGAATCAGAGGTCTTGCTGGATGGTATGGAACAAGTAAATCTGTAATATATGCAGGAGCTAAGCCATTAAGTGCCTTATACGTCATGAGAAGGATTTTGAAGTCAATTCGACTTTTGACAGGAAGCCAGTGTGTTTACAAAATTCCTGGTAGTCTTGAAAAATTTCCTTGCGACAGGTCATGTGCTTTGATGCTCCAGAGTCTATCAGCCACTCACCCTGTTGTTCCATCTCATTCTGATTAGCCTCTTAATGACAAAGGCACTCTCAGACGAGTCATCAGCATCCTCGCACGTCATGCTTTTAGCCTTGTGGGTTTGACCTTTATTTTTCAAACTTGGACAATTACGCTTTAAATGTCCCTCTTTAAATGTCCCTCTTTCCCACACTTATAACATTTCCACTTAGATCTGTCTGCTCCCACTGTCTTAGAATTAGCCTGCATATCTCCACGAACTTGTGTTGACATAGCTGATGCACCACCGGATGCAGCACTCCCGACATTATCATTGACATGTGCTCGTTTTTGTTCTTCATTTATTAATGCTTGCTGCACAAACTGCAATGTCAAATTGTCCATCTTTGTCTCTAGCGCAGTAACAATGGTTGCATAGCTTGGTGGTAGGCTACCTAGCAGTGTTACAATCTGGTCTTCATCTTCAATTACAGCACCAATAGCTCCTAGCTTGTCAGTTAGCTCCTTCATTCGTTTAAGATGCTCAGTAATGGTTTCTCCTTCCTTCATTTCACACCTGAAGTACTTTTTCTTTAGAAACAGCTTATTAGCAAGAGTATCTCTTTCAAAATGTCCTTTTAGCGTGTCCCACGCTTCTTTAGGAGTCTGACAGCTTGTAATCAGGTACAACTGGGGTGTACTTACATTCAGCACTAACACAGAAAATGCCTTTTCTCTCCGTTTGGTGAATTCAGCCTGTATCTGAGCATTAGCATCAGCTGCTACTGTCTCCATTTCCATCACCAAGCCCCAAAACATAAAGGCATATCTGGACAAGGGAGGAGTAGTGGGTGCAGTGTTTTTAGATCTGCGAAAGGCTTTTGACACTGTTAATCATCTAGTACTCCTCTCCAAGTTAGCTAGTTTTCAGTTGTCTCCAAATATGCTGCAATGGAAGAAAAAATGGCTTTTAAGTAATCAGTCTTGTCAGCACTAACGTCAGTGTTTGCACTTAGTTTACACATGACATTTTTCACATGACCACATGACAATAACTTTCTTTATATATCCTGTGTGTGTGTGTGTGTGTGTGTGTGTGTGTGTGTGTGTGTGTGTGTGTGTGTGCGGGTCGTTAACACACCTGAGTGGCTGTTCTTGTTTTGTATACTGTGTTTTTCACCTGCCCAGGGACTGGAGATGGAAATAAGCTTGTAAGCTATAATCTGGTGCAGGTCATCTTTTTACTTTTTGTAACTAATGTACTTTGCACATGGTCCCTGTTGAAATAAACCAAATAAACTAAACTAAAACCAAAGTCCTTTAGCTTTCAGTAGGTGCTCCATTTGAAATGTCCACGTTGCCCAATTCTCAGCCCCGCTCAGCTTCTCAATAAGGTAAGGTAAGGTGTTGTTTCTTTATTGGTCTCCACCAGGGAGAAATTTGTCTTGGAGACAGGGAGGCCGCAGCACAACAAAAAGGACAGAGGACAACACCTGCAACTTAAACAGACAAGTAGCGTTCAATATGCCACTCAGAGATAAAAAAATAAAATGGATACAGTACAGGCGGGGACCGCCTTCCATTCCGACACCCCCCACTCCGACATCCCTCCATTCAGACATCCCTCCACTCCGACATCCTTCCATTACGACATCAACCATTCCAACATTTTTCATACCGCCATTCAGACATACCGCCATTCCGACAGCATAATGAAGCACGTCCCTATTTGGGGGCATTATCTTTCATTGGTTTAAGCGAAGGAAAAAAGTGCGCCTGCTCTGAGATAAGTGCCCCTCCTCTCTGCTCTCGCCAAGCTGTGGCCGCTGTCAAAGTTGCCACAATTTTTTACCTACATGCTTTGGGCATTCTCCCGTGTCTTAATCACTGTGCTCAATTCTGGAAGGGTGTCTCAATGTTTGTTGTGGGTTTGTCGTGGATATAGTCTATATAGGCCATTCTCTCACGTGTGGAAGCAGGCTGGTAATCTGTGTGATCTGATGAGCCGGTCCACTTTGGGCAGGTGGCATCTAGGCTCATTATTTTTTTCGCAAATGCAACGATTTCAATTTCGATTTCTGTAGTCATAGGCTATTTTCAGCGGCACATGAATAGCCCTGCAGCCCGTTATAATACAGCGGCATACAGATGTTTTGGAATGGGACTGTATGAGTCACATATGAGTCATTACGCCGAGTCTACTGGTGAAAAATTTAAGTCGTGAACAAGCCTGTCACTCACTGACTGTTAATACTACATAACATTCGGCGTGAGTTTCTCGCACCATGCCTATTCTTTCTCTTGGGCAGTTGTATGCAGAAAGCAGATTTAGATAGCCTGCATTGAGATTGGATGAATATCCTATTTTCTTTTTTGCAAACCCATGTGTCAATTCAAGGCAACTAGATTACAAAGTAGCTAATAGTAACCAGCAAACGTTTATTTCTCGTGGGGCAAAGCAATGTAATTTTATTTTTTTATTTGTAGTTTATTTGGCAGGGACAATGCAGTGCACATTATTACTTATGACATGGCAGAGCCATGACAAAACTTGTAGATGTGAATACATATAAAGTTTATAGCCAGATGGCTAGTTTTGCAACCCCAGTGACAGATGCATGTACTTGCAATTTGTTCTTATTTGCTGATGCAGCCTTGCTCATCTCACATAGAGATAAAGACACACTACAAATGAGACTTGGAGAGGAACTAAATCCAAATTAGCAGCTGGCTCTGCAGGACAATAGGACTGTCACTGCATTTGGGGAAGACTGAGTCTATTCTATTTGGGTCAAAACCTATTACCACTCTGCACGGCCAGATCATGCGCGACGTAACTTTCGTCAGGCACTTCCCGCTGCAACGATCTGATGTTGAAGCTTCCATCAGAGAGATTTCTGAGCTTCATTATTCTCTAACCGGACCAATCAGGGCTTCAGCTGGCTGCTGTAGAGGGTGTGACGTAGCGAAGAAGCAACTGTTTTGAATCCAACCAATCCAACAAACGTAACGAGCGTCTTCGGTTAGTTTCGATGTGGTTGGCTGCAGGTACGTCAATTAAATTGATGGACAAGCCGTTTGCCCAGTTAGATTCAAGGATTTCTGGCTCCTGAAATAATTCGTCTATCGTTGAATATCAGATGAACGCGCGTAGCGCTACATCTGACGTGAGTGAGGTAACAAAACCTAGGCTAAAGAAGGCTCAGGATCTAAGAGTAGAGGTAGGGTCTGTACAGATAGCTAATAAAACATCAGTGAAATATCTTGGGTGTGTTTTAGACAATAGTTTAGGTGGGGAGGGAATGGCACTACAGGTGCTGGGCAAAGTCAATGCCCGCACAAAGTTTCTTGCCAGAAAGGCTGATCTGTTAGACAGAGAAAGCCTACGCCTTTTAGCCAATAGCCTAGTGCAATGCCACTTTGATTACGCTAGTGTAGCTTGGGCTGCAGGACTATCTTGTACACTAAAAAAAAATTGCAGGTGTCACAGAATAAGTTAGTCAGGGTTGTGATGGGGCTGAGCCCACAAGAACATATTGGAAGGAGGTACTTCCAGGAGCTTAATTGGCTACCAGTTAAGGATAGAGTCACCCAGATTAGGCTGAACATGGTACACAAGGTCATCAACAACAAGGCCCCAGTGTACCTAAATAGCCATTTTACCTGTACAGGGGACTCTCATAGCCACAGAACAAGGGGTAGCATAGCCAACCTACACCTCCCAAGGTATAGAACCACAATGGGCCAGTGTTCATTTGCGTACATAGGAGCACTGGAGTGGAATACCCTGCCTTTAGCTATAAAGCAGATCACAAATTCACATAGTTTTAAGGGAAATGTTAAGAAATGGCTTTTAGATAGACTACAAGAATAGGTGGGGTGGGGTGGGGTGGGGGGAGGGGTGCGTGTATGTAATGGTGTTATATGTTTTAAGCGTATGTTTGGTTGTGTTTGTTTGTCAGACCAATACCAAGGACCACAATGGAAATAAGTTCTTGACTTTTTTGTGTTATCCTTGACACTGTGTTAATACATGATAACAGTAGTATTATGTATTTTAACAGATGATCAAATAAACAAATCAAATCAAATCAGTCCCTGGTCAGGCTATCTATTCTAATAAAACAATACATAATACGAAAAAGTTTACAATCACATGTGATCGTAAAACATGCTTCCCATAGCATTAAAACAAAAAGAAGTGCAATGCAGTGTGTGTGTGTGTGTGTGTGTGTGTGTGCGTGCGCGCGCGCGCGTGCATGCGTGCATGCGTGTGTGTGTTTGTGTGTGGACTATATATGCATACAGTATGTGTTTGTTATCTATGACCTGTCTTCATGATTACATTTCTGGTTTTCCTTTAGCCAATGTTTTACTTTTTGTGTTAAATATTTTAAAACTCATTTTGTGTTTTAAGGTCAGTTGGTAAGTCGTTCCACAGTTGAGTTCCAATTACTGAGAAACTTGATTGGCCAAAACTGGTTTTGCGCCCCTCTGCTATGCAGTTGCCGTTCACTGCTCCCCTAGTGGCCACCTTTCTTGTGCTTGTTTTTGTTACAAATGGACAAAGTGATATTGCAGGAGCAAAATTATTTGCACATTTAAAAATTAGTTTAAGAAAAGAAAACTTAATAAAATTTTCAAAGCTCATGAGGTTATATTTCTTTACTTATGAGGCAGTGATGCCACATTATTGGTTTCTGGTCCAGTATCTTTAACGCCTGTTTGTATAGTGATATGATAGGTTTGATTGTTGTATGGGAGGCTTGGCTCCATACAGTGGTTCCCAGTGTTCCCAGTTTGTTTATATGGGCTGTATGGTGCAACGGATCTGTTACTCTGTTTTGCCCATCCCATTACTCGATGGGATTTCCATGATTTTTCTAAATATAGGATATAGGCCATAACATATTCTTAATATGCACAGGGCCAGACATTCATTTCTTCTTTGGGCAATATATAAATTATAACCATTCGTGGTGCTTTTTTATTCTTTTATTTTAGCGCAAAGCGGTTTCAGTGCCTATAGGCCTATATGTCCAACTAATTGACTGGTCATAATAGCAAAATGTTGTCTTTGGATGTATTTGCTGTCTCTATATTGTTAACAAACCACCATAGGCTACTAGTGGTCCGCAAGTAGAGGCATGTCCAATAACGCACTATCCAAAACAAAAGCTGGAGATGTATTTTGCGCAAAATCTAGGCTACTAGACTTTTGCTTTTCGTTAGGTAGACAGTCTACTCTATATCCTAGACTATCACGATCAAACTGGATATCCATAAACTTTGATTTGGGGAATAATAGTTGTATTAAACTTTTGGGACTTTGTGTTTGTTTTTGTGTTGATTTACTCTGTTTACTTAAAAGCGGCTGCTTTCTCCTGCGCGGAGGCCATCCGACGTTTGTTTATCCCTAACTTACAACTTCTCCAAGTTTACTTGTTGTTTCCAGTATATTTTTTTCGTTAAGTTATTAACGAAACAGAACATAGACCGATGGTATTTTGTAATTGATGTGTTATTCACTGCTTAAACCAGCGCACTTTACTGCAGCAGTCTTTTATAGCGGCCGTGATTTGCGAGCCTTTTTTTTTTTTTAGCTCCCTAGTAGCCTACTATGAGGGTGATTTTTTTTTTCATTGTGAAAGTAGCCTACACCAAAGATCACCGAGAAGAGGAGAGAAAAAACACTTGTCCATTTAACTGCTTTATGAGTCAAGTTGTGCACTCACTCCTTGTGTTTTTGCTCTCACACACGCATGAAACCGGCACTAAAGACAATGAAGGACTATTAACGTTTCAAACTATAATGCACTTTGCTAGGTATGAGACGTTTTAATCTTTATTTTGTATCCATTTGAATAGGCCCTATGCTATAGAAATTCTGACAGGACCTTTTTTGGCCTCATCAGCCATGATAAGGCAAGGCTCCCTCATGTCGGAATGGCGGTATGTTGAAAAATAGCAAACATGCCGCCACTCCGACTAAGAAAAAAAAATGTCGGAGTGCAGGGACGTTTGCTATAACTGAAAATACCGCCACTCAGACAATTAGACGTCAATGTCTAAGTGGCGGTATGTCGGAATGGCGGCATGTAACCAGTACAGGCTGAGAAACACTGGATATCCTAACCCACTGCCCCCGTCCCACCAAGTCCACACAATAAACAGCTTGTCATCCATTGTGAATCCCACAACAACGTTAATACCACACAAATTCTGTGTAAACCAGCTGATTTAAGCTACTAGACTTGGCCCATAACCTATTTAAGTTTCACATGTGCTTTATTCAGAATGAAAGCGAAACATCTATACAGACATTAGGTGGCAGTATTTCCTTTCTTGACCATTGTCAAATTACTGTATTACAACAAAACGACTGTGTTTTGAGGTATGGTCTTGTAATATTTCATTCAGTAAGAAAGATGTCTTACTTGTCTTTCAAAGGGATGATTTGTGTGATTCTTATATCTTCATTGTGAACCACCTTATTATTTTGGGAAAGTACCATATACATAAATGCAAATGGAGTAAAAGGAAACCCTTTATTGCCTTTACTAATGAGATAAAATGCTATTTGAAATGTCTCGAAGGACTCTAACAGCCGCAAAGCGGGAAGGACAATCGCTTTATTTTCAACATATTTTATTTCCTCTTTAACTCATTGACTGCCAGCCGTTTTCAGAATTGAGAGTTCCATACTGCCAGAGGTTTTGGAGAATTTTGACTGTTTTTTAAAGAGCCACAGAATATTATGTGTTACGACTACATAAAAATGAAACTACAAGAAAGAGCAGACTCCCTTCTTTCACCAGAAAAAAGAATTTCGTTTCTACCCCTTTCCATTGCTTAGAAATCAGCAGGCGAACATAAGCTACTTTCTCCAAACATCTCCCGTTTTTGACCATAAAAGGGAGAAAATTAGCGTTTTGTTTGACAACGTTAGTGTCTTGGATGCGCGTATTTTTCGGTCTATTAGCACGTCAGACATCGGGAAATGTCTTCCTTTGATAAGACCACAAAAACAACAGTAACAGGGGCTTTTGGTAATAAAATAGACATTGTTGTAACAAGGTAAATATATGCTATTACAGGCTGTGACAGCGATAACTCAGTGATCAACATCCGGCTCGCAAATTCTCACCTGACCCGGAACTGTGAGCTAGCTGGGCACTGAAACAAGTCACAACTGCTATTTCCTTTTGCCCAAGGTTGATCTCCTTCATCTCCCACGATCGAAACACTACTCGAACTACTATGGCAGTGACACATACTCTGATCGAGTGTGTACTGCCTAAATTTCTCCGATTTACGTCTGCACTTTGCTAGCGCCATATTTAGCCATGTCATTAGCTTCTCTACTTCTCCCTTGGCCATACCTATGAATCTATGCTCATCTCACATTCAAAGTGAAACACTGCCACCCTCAGGATCAAAGACGTCATTGGCAGTGAACGGTAGTTTTTCAGTTGACGTCTAAAGACGTCATTGGCAGTCAATGAGTTAATAAATTTTTTTCTACTGTAACCCTTCCTTTCAATGTATTTGTCAAAGTTTGTTATACAAAAAAAAAAAAAAAAAAAAAAAGACCACGGAGGAGTGAGCTTCGCTTTGAGCGCAGAGTAGCCTAGTTTAAATCATCCCGTTTTAATGATAGGCTACAACATTTCCACAGCTTGTTTGACAGAAGCAGTGGCAGGCGCACTACTGAAGGCAATTTTAGCCTGCAGCCTACTGACAACATGTTCAGAAGTAGCAGACATATTTTGAATAAGTTCAAAAATAATGTGGTTTTGCCTTCCATAGCAGTGCAAGGCATGCACTCATCTGTGCTTCTGTAGGTTACCATGACATAGGCTAGGCTACATTAGGATGCAGCCTAGGTTACTAGATAGCCAAAAGAGAACATAACGGAACAATTTCAAAGAAATTAAGTTATAATTAAACATACAATGCATAGGCTATATTTTATAAAATGATCATGGACCATAGATGGTTTGTTTTTTATTTGGTATGATTTTTATCATGAGGTAAACACATACAGTTCACATACAGTGCACAAAACTTGACATATTACCACAAGATGCCAGGTTCATCATACACATTAAATTTGGGGCAGTTCGTAACATCTGATCTAAAGATAGGGGCAATTAAAGCAGTATAATATTGCATTTTCATTTTTTTACCATGGGGGTGCAAATCACAAATGATTGGTTATAAACTAAGTTGATGTGGGCTCTTGAGACCAACATTCCATAAACATTTCATCATCCTCAGATCAGGTAGTTCTTTAGGAAAAGATAGAGTGGCCCCCGGGGACCAAACAAAATTTTTCCTTAAAAGTCTACTGGGGCTACATGCCCACCAAGTTTCATGTGCCCCGGTGTTACGGTGTCCTGGGAATCGTTGACCAAAAATTCAGGAAGTAGATGACGGGAAATCACTATAATCACTATATGGCCCCTACGCTAGCTACGATAGCAGCGGTCATAACTAAACAAGTAAGAGGTCTGGACAACAGAGACGTGGTCTTGATTATGCAAATATAGATATGTTGGTAACACTTTGCTTTACAGGGTAGTTTTGTGGTTATAACCTGGTAATTTCTGATAACAACTCATAATTACTCACATCCCTGAGTAATAACTGAATAATAACTGATAAATTACTGAGTAATTTTATGTTATTAGTAAACAATAGCCCACTATTTGTTGTGGTAATAGGTCAGTAACCAAATGGTAATAACAAGGAATTACTTGTATGGTATGGTGAGATTGGATTATATAAAGTAGCCTAATTGAATGGTAAAATATGTATTCATTGCTGGTTATTACCAAGTAATTACCTATGTATTTTCATCAAAATTACACAGAATCAGGGCTGTAAAATGCATTTTGGACTGTTTCAATTTCATTACTGGGTAATTGTTACTCCAAAATTGACAACGAATCAGATTACATTAGATCTTGAATGGGATCCATTTATTGTGATGGTAAGATCATGCATTATTTCCAAGAAACTACCAAGTAATAGTCTAGTTGCCAGCCCATAGAGCCCCATTATGAACCCGGAAATGTTGAGTACACCAAAGTTTTATTGCAGAAATGTGAAGTATGGGTCCCCAGTATACAGAAACTGTTGGATGCTAATTTGCATATGTTGAGCATTTTTTTAATTAGCATAATTGCCAATTTTCACCACATACTTTGCATTGTATAGCCCATTTCTACAATATATGAATGGTTTCAGATGTTTTAGAGGATGCTGTCAGTTCTGGCATTATCATTTCTAATTTCACATCACATATCTTTATTTATTTAAAATAAATTTTAAATTTGATTAATTTTAGGCATAATTTTAGATATTTTACACATAGATATTAGACATTGCTCTTGTGAGTGTTGATGCATTGTTTTCAAAGTTTAGTGACCCTCTCCTACTACTTTTGAAAATTCTAAATAGTTTTTGGATAAATTTTCTTTTTTTAGGCTGGATATTATGCATTTCTGGAAGAAAAAGCAAGGCCGATATTTGACATAAATTGGCGAAAAAAAGTATTGATCACATCAACATTTTTTCAGTATACAGTAGGCTATATTTCTGATTGGACTATATTGATATGAAATTGACTAGACTTTATTTTAAAATAAAGAAATCTACTGTACATGTAGGCCTTAATACATCAGAACTTTAGAGTCCCCAAATAATGTATGTGTGTCTTTGATAAAGCACAAGTAGTATAGCAAAATTCACAGGGGGCGAGGGACACACAAAGAAAAAAAAAATTCTTTGTCAATAACAAGTACAGTTGTTACTGAGAAAGCAATACACAGTGTATTCTGACACCATGACTCGTATTGACTGCCAGAATAGGACACCTGCAAAATGTTATACATGTGCTCAGTTGACAGTGGAATGATTTTCCTGCTTAGAAGGGTAGTTACTTTGGATAACTGCTTTTTCTGGGTGTGTTCAATATTTTTCCCACTGCTAATTCACTTTATTACACCTGATGCTATTTTGGAGGTTGTAACATTCAGACCATTTGTGTGTGGATTTCCTTAGTTATTAAAAAATATCTGGTCAAGATTTCAATAGTCAATAGTACCTTGTACTGAATTCAACACTTATTTTCACCACTGTAACTCGGAACCTGCCTCTGTACAATACATATGAATTGGGATTTCTGGAAAACCAATGAGATGATACCACTTCAGCTCATCACTATGTGTGATCATCAACCTATGAAAAGATTCTATATACATGCCATACAACACAGGGCCCGCAAGTCACTAGGGACACACCCGACATTCAGAAAGACTGCTCAAGTTGTTCAAAATCCAAAGAGGGCCCAGTTCCAACTCTGGAAGACTTAAAACTAACTGAGTCTGGGCAACCTGGGTCAGCCCACCAGATGCTAGACCAGGGGTCGGCAACCTTTTTGCCATGGTGTGCCATTTAGAAATTTTCATATTAGTTAGTGTGCCAGTCGGTGTCGTTAACTACGTGAAATTAAATACTGGCGACAGATTTAGATGGATATGGACATTTAATGCATTTAGCAAATGTAATTGCACTGTTTTATCCACACAGAATTCAAGGATTTAGAACACCCATGTTTCCCTCTCCCTCTCTTCCCATTAAATAACAACCATATAGGCAACAAGTTCACAAAGTAGGCCTAACATCCAAAATCTGACAGTAGTAGTAGCAGTTATTCACAGGGCCTACTGAAAATGGAACCGACTTCATGTGTATCTGTTCACGCAGATAGGTTGAGCCGAACACTGACATTAAAGCCAGTGCGATATAACCTGACATAGCCCGACTATAATAGGCCTACTGCTGATGAACATTCGCATTATGGGTGGGCTATATCAGAGTAAGTGCGATATTGCGAAGACAGTTGAACTTTTCGGTAAAGATACCCAGCAGATGTAGGCGATGTTGACCCTCCGATGTGTTCTGTAAGTTAATTGAGCACGTAGCTCTGTCAACTTGCTCACCCAAAATGTTGAGCTCTTCAACTCAATCATCTGCATTTCCTTATGTGCCCAAATCAATTTCATGCGCCAAATCAATTTCATGTCCGTGATCAAGAAGTCTGCTCTGCGAACTCTGACTGAAGCTGGCGCATGTATTCGCAGATATGTGTCAATGTGGTTGGAAGTAACCTAAACTCCCTTGTGTGTGTCTGAAATATCGTTTGAAAGTCTTTTCGCGCTTTGTCTCGTAATGACGTCTAACATTGTATGTTCGACACACAACACTTTAAAAACAAAGTGCACACAGCACAATCCTTCTGAGAAACGAACAAATATTCTGCGGTCTAGGAGGAGTGGAAGGCCCGACCTGTCGGCTTCTTTGCCATCTAAGCAATGCATAAAGGGGGCACTCGTGTGAAAAATAAATATGGGGAGGGGGGACACTATTGCTGCGTAGTCATTTTTAAGGTAGGCTAGATGACATTTCATCATATGTCTGAACATTGTTAATGTATTAAATTATTAGGGTAGTGCAATGTCCGCGTTGCTGACCCCTGTGCTAGACTAATCAAGAGGGCTTCACTTCTGGAGTGTCATATACCTTCATCTCTCTCTTTATATGTGTGGTGTTGTGTTATTGCTCCTGCAAATTAAATGATATACATGGCAACATACTCACACAACACCAAGCACACAAAGAGAGGGATGAAGGGTCTGAAAAGATGATGATGGGGCCTTTCTTGTTTTGTATGGGATGTACAGTAGTAACGTCCACCAAGGAGGTTATGTTTTCATCTGTATTTGTCTCATTGTCAAGGAACCTGTTTCTGTGTATATGTATTTTGTAAAAGATAACTTCAAAAGTACTGCACAGACATGGATGAATATTTTGGGATGAGGGGTGGCGAGGGTAGATGGGAAAGTGTGCTGTTATATGTGGGAAGAGGACATGGTGGTGATGTGCTGTTGTATGTGGGGAGGGGGTGTTGTGGGCAGTGTCTGAATGTATGTTAGAGGCTGTGTGTGTGTGTGTGTGTGTGTGTGTGTGTGTGTGTGTGTGTGTGTGTGTGTGTGTGTGTGTGTGTGTGTGAGTGAGTGAGTGAGTGAGTGAGTGAGAGTGAGAGAGAGAGAGAGGGGTAAGGGAGCATATGATGGCAGGGAAATAGAGTGGTGGTGGTGGGGCAGTGTGCTGTATGCATGTTCAAGGGACCTTCCTACTGTATATTAGTGTTGAGTAGAAGTGTTGGTGGGTTTTGTGTGTGTGATGGTGTATTGTGTACTAGTTAACTTAAAAAATGTTGGACAATGTGAGTGTTGGGAAAAGGTTTTACAGATTTTGGTGGTGGCCACTGGCCAGTGATCCGGAACATTATATCCCTGAGGGGCCATATTGCCTCAGCGGACGTCTTTCCTTTTTTTAGTGGTACATAGTTGTTCTAGTTGATCACACATGGTGATGGGCTTTGGTGGGGTCATCTCATTGGATGTCAAGAGATTCCTTTAATATGTATTGTACGGTTGCAAGATCTAAGTTATGTCAAATAGCTGTATAGCTTATTCCTCCTGAAATGCATAACATTCAGACTAAAAAGATTATTACATTACATTACAAAGTAATTTTGAATCATAAGAGTCAGGAAGGGAATAACATTCACTACACTCTGAAAACAATGCATCAACATTCACAAGAACATGTTTCTAAAATTCATGATTATGGTAATAATAGTTATAAAAAAACCTGGTAATGAGCTGATGTTTACATCTACCATGTGACAGGTGAATGATTAAAATGAATGGAATAAAGGTGCATCCCGTGCGCTCTCCTTTCTTTCCAAAATGTCTGTCAAGAGAGCTGGAGGTGATTAATGCAAAAATGTGTTTCTCTTTTGGAATTTTTTTTTTTTTTGTCAATTTTGCCTTATGCATAATGTTTGCTTAAATTAACAGACTTTCTGGAATGAAATATTATGCTCTAAAATGTAATAACTATTATTTCTTTTCTTTTTTGCTGTTTATAATTATAATTCGCGCACTATAGATCATTCAAGAACCTCGTGTAGTCGAGAATACGGGAGATTGCTTCTTTCCACGTTGCAGATCAGCTCACTACGGCAAACAGAGCCAGCAGTACGGCTGAAGTCTCGATCAGTGGAGCGCAGATTGATTACCGGCGGCCGTCGTCGTGGAAATCCGTGCTTGCTTAAACTCCCTAATGGCTAGGCTAGACAAAGATTGCTGTGTAGGCTGTGGACATGAAATAAGTCAGAGGATGACAATCGCTGGCAAACTGGCCAAAATGGTGAAGATATAAACTAAGTTTTCAGGACAGCTGCTTGTTTGTATCTGAGGTTCCTGCTTGTGGATTTGGATCGGTTGACCATGCTAATTAGCATTATCTTGGCATGATCCTGTAAACTAGATATTTACTCAAGTCAAAATTGTAATGCATGTTTGGTTTATCATGGTTTTATCATGTTGTCTTATTATGTTTCTATCACAGTAAATGGAACCCATTCAAGCTCCAATGTAATTTGAACCATTGTCATTTTTACAGTAGCAATTACACAGCAATGAAATGAAACAGGCAAAAATGTATTTCACAGCCCTGATTCGGTGTAATTTTTATGAAAGGACAGAGGTAATTATAGTCTAGTAGCCAACTAGGTGAACCCGGAAATGTTGAGTACACCAAAGTTTTATTGCGGAAATGTGATGTTTGGGCCCCCAGTATACAAAACCTGCCGGATGCCAATTTGCATATTGTGACTGAGTACTGTCACTACGGTTGAGTATGCGCTCTGACTGCCATACCAACGAGCCTGGCTTTTTGGCGTTGTGGTCAAGTTGCACGTTTAGCACCCCAGAGACCCGGGTTCGAGACCGGGTGTGGTCACTGTTCTTTCCCTTCGCTACACATATGTTGAGCAATTTTTTTAATTAGCATAATTAGCATTATTAGCCAAATCGCCCATTTTCACCACATATATTGCATTGTATGGCCAATTTCTACAATGTGTCAATGGTGTGAGATGTTTTAGAGGGTGCTAAATTAATTTCTGACATCTTTTCAAATTATATCACATATCTATATTTATTTATTAATTTTAATTACTTCTAGACACAATATTTATTTATTAATTTTAATTACTTTTAGACACAATTTTAGGTACTTTATGGTAGGCCAGGGCTATTCAATTGGCGGCCCGCGGGCCACATCCAGCCCGCACGCGGCCCAGATGCGGCCCGGACACGGCCCAGATGCGGCCGACGTGATTCATCACCTTTAAAACTAAAATTTCGTCATCAGTCTCTTACCTTATAATTTGCAGAATATCAATAAATAGATAATATGTCCCCAAACTACGTCAATTTAAGTGGCATTAATACATTAGGAAATATTTTTTTAAGGTATTTTCCACTGTTCATTCTCTATGGCGATTCTAAGCAAGTACATGTAATTCCGGTTTTGGCCACCAGAGGATTTTGGCGCTGTTGCGCAGCCTTTTTATTTATTTTTTAAGCCGGTTTGGTCTATTGATGCAGCATTTCCTCTTATGAGGATTCCTCTTCCTCTTATGAGGATTCCATTCCTCTTATTTTCCTCTTTTTTCTTTTAGCCTACCTGTTGGAGTGCAAAATAAGTTCTGTAATAGGACATTTAGGGATGAATAATTCACTTTAAAAACACAGTTATGGTATTAAAATATTCTGTTCTGGTAATTTAAAAATGTACATTTTGTAAATAAATACTTTGTAGCTATTGTTAACATGCAAAGTTATTGTTAAAACAAAGCAAATATGCATTTTTAATCAATGTGTTGCGATTTGATTATTTGAAAACAGTGACAGCGAAGAAGTTTGCGGCCCCGCTCAAGTTCTTGGATTCTAAATGTGGCCCCCTTGGAAAACTAATTGAATAGCCCTGTGGTAGGCTATATACACAATCCTGCTCCTCACCTAGAAATCTCCCCTCCTCTGTCCCACAATACCTCTCTGACCTTCTCCATCCTGACTAAGTCTAGGTTTCTGCAGTCCTCTGCCAAGGACCTGCTCTCCATCCCCCGTACCAGACTACAGACTATAGGGGACAGAGCCTTTGTGTTGCTACCCCCACTCCCTGTATACTTTGCCACCCCACATACGCCATGCCCCCAATCTGATGTCTTTCAAAAAGCACCTCAAAACATGCATGTTCACTGAGACCTTCAGTCTCTAACTGATCCCCCTTTCCACCTACTGTAAAGTGACCTTTACACCGGCTAAACCGGCAAAGAGGTTGAAAGGCCATTGTCGCGGGTCCGCGGTAAAATGCGGTAGCCTTATATTCGCTAATGGATTGGCGAGGAGAGAATAGTCAATTAAAATGTCGAGGGGGAGTGAGTAAGTTTTCATGGTGAGACAACCAATAAGGGTGAAAAAAAACGGAACAGTGGCTACTCTATGAGACATAAATTAAAACTGCAACTCAGCTGCAACAGGCTGTTGCAACTGCAACTGATCTGTTTTATTTTCCCCGGACCTGTGTCACCCAGACGGGAGGGGTTGGTAGCCTACTCTAGAGATGTCCCGATCCGATATTTAGATCCATCCGGTCCGCATTTTCCAGCACAGGAGCAGGCTGACACCTGAGCATGTCGAGATGCTTGTCTTTGTAAAAAAGAATCTCCCCATCATGCTGGGGCTGCATGCAGGGCAAACAGTTGGAATTGAAGGGAGTGTGTAGATGGAGATGAGGAGAGGAGAGGAGAGAGTTGGGAAGAGGGGAGGAGAGGAGAGGAGAAGAGAGGGGAGGAGATGAGATTGGGGAGTAGAAGGCATTTGCTTTGAAATAGTTTACTATACAATATTTGCACTGTTTTGCACTGCTGTCTCCACTGTTTTGGTTTACACTTGTTCAAGAGCTCAGCACTGATGAGTTCAAGAGGACTTATGCTGTTAATAGACTGTTAAACTCAGGTTGTGTTTGCTTAATACAATGTACAATATGATCTGCACTTGTGGCTTAAAAGTTAAAAGGCTTGAAAGTAAAGTTGTGGTTATGCCATTTCTGTTTGCTATTTATCCAGGGTAGCCGCGGGGTCTTAAAAGTCTTAAATTAAATGTTCCAAAATTAAGGCCTTAAAAAGTCTTAAATTCCGTTGCAAAGTCTTAATTTTCAAAATTAAAGTCTTAAATATCATAAATGTACTACTTTCATAGTCAACCTTAATGCAGCGTCATAGAACTTCTCATTTTTTGGAGTAGCCTATTTGCAAACTTTGTGCCGACAGTCATTTTAAACAGGCTTCGGCGCTACCAGTGAGCCAACCTGTGAGCGCCTAGCATGCTGTATTCGCGTCATTGTATCAAGTGAAAACGCTGGCAGCAGCAGCCCCTCCTTCCCTCTATCTGTCTTGAGTGCGTCAGGTTATCAGCCTCATTGGGAAGGTAAACGGTCTTAGTAGGATATGAAAAACTGAGATTATGAATAAAGTTAGTAATAATGGTAGTAGCTAAACGACAATCTGTAAGATATTTGCCAGCTAGCTTGTGTTTGCTAGTCAATGTTATTTCAGTTGGAAAAGTTGACCGTGTTTTCGTCAAGCGTCCTTTTTTTTTTGACTCATCAAGAGCACACTGCAGTTTATGCGTGGTGGCTGCATGGTTTATTATGCCATACAGGCTATCACGCAAATTCAATGAAAGTAGCCTACAACTAAATTAGCAAATTGGATTAATCCAGATATTTGCCTGTTAATACAAAATGCTTATATCCTTGATATAGATAAATGCAACCAAAACTGAATTCCAAAAGATAAAACAACATTGCTGTAGCATTTGGCTATGGGCTGCAGTGCAGTCATATTGCACCAATATGTGAGCTTTATAAATAAGCTAATTTGGTATTAAATGTAGGTTATCTAGAAGTGTAAGCTAAATTTAAAGTGGCAGCAGCAAAAATGTCAACAGAGTAGGCTACTTGCTGTAGGCCAGTATGAATACCAGTTGTCAGATATACAATAAGTAGTATAAAAAGTACAAGAAAAGAGTAAAATAGCAATGATTATATTACTATATAAAAGAAAATGATTATGATTATGGTTACCTTAATTAAATAAGGTGAAAGGCAGGTGAAAGGCCAGTCGTGATCAAAGAACAGAATTGTCAGGCAGTGATTTTTGTATTTAGGCCTATAGCTACATGAAATGTTTTTTTTTCATGAAGCCTTCAGCTTTCTGACTAGAAAAATAGGGGGAAATATTCAAAAGTGGGGTCTGTGACCCCCAGGAGGTCTGTGTTGGTGTAGTTAGCTAAACTTTACTTTTTGTTTGTTTCTGTCTTTAAAAGAAAAGTCTAGTTAACAAACCTTCTATTAATAAGACCTGACCTTACTCTAGATTACATCAATATTGATGTGGTTTAATCAGCTGTATGGCTTTCCATGTTAAACTCTAGGTAATGTTGGGTCAGCCCACTGTGTTTCTGTAAGTTCTGTAAGTTTGAAACCCTCCAGTACCGATTGCGATTTTGGGCCGTTCAGGTCTTAATTTTCTTTGAAGTGGTCTTAAAAAGGTCTTTAAAAAGTCTTAAATTTGTGGTGGTCAAACCTGAGGAAACCCTGTTATCATTTTGTTTATTTTGTGTTGATTTATTGAATAAATAGGTGAATAAAGAGGTCAGTTTCTCGTTACCAACTAATGTGTATTATTCAAATGTACCTAATTCAGCTGGCTAGTTATTATCAAGAGTAAAACCCTTTTCAACGTGAGTCTGACAACAAAGTAAGTTGGTTAAATGACTTAAAACTTTAATACATGCTCAGCTAGGCCGGTATCGGTATCGGGAGATATCGGTATCGGATCGGAAGTACAAATAAATATCGGTATCGGATCGGAAGTGCAAAATCCTGGATCGGGACATCTCTAGCCTACTCGGTAATCATCAATAATGGTAATTAAGGCACTGGCAAATGAACTACTACCAGCCATCACCTTTCCGCACTCTTTAGCCTACAGTAGATGCAGTGCATCACATCTTTGTCCTGGTCATATCTTATGGTATCATAACACACTGGCTTCTCTCATCTAGTTCAGGGACGAGGGTGCTGATGAGGATGTGTGTGAGTGTAAAGCTGGGAACAAACCTGACGTGTCTGCTAGTGTGCGTGCCATCGGTGACGTCAGTTTCACACAAATTGTTCATACCTACCACACCACCACATTCGAAAGAAGCGCCACTTTCACATAATTGTAAGACCGATTCAACGAAGCAGGAGCCAATTTATAAAAAAGTAGAAAAATACAATTATTTATTAAGTTGCGTTAATTAACACACACACAGAGGCACGTTGACATGCACCAAACACGGCGCTACGTTAGGCTAACGTTACTCAGATATCTTCATAACTAAGACAGCGGTGCAATAAACCACGGAATTCCCACCCACTACAATAAGCATTTCCCATAAAAGTGGCTCAATGGCCTTACAATCATTAGATATTCCACCCACACAACAACCACAAGATGCACCGTTACTGAATTACGTTACTATTACACTGAGGAACGAACAGTGGCGTGCGCCATGCCTGTGATTTAAAAAGAAAGATAAAACACATTACCCACGGCTATCATATTAACGTAAACCGTATAAATGATGAAACAAACCAACCCACAGCCACAAGGCCCATGCCAACTCACCCAGCTCCCGGCGTTGTGTTGTTCACTTGACTTCCCGGACAAAACACTGCAACTTCCCCGCATTGGCTATAAAACAAATATCCCCAACGATTACCGTCTACCCACATTCCATCAGCTATAAAACAGACTAACGTTAACGTCTTACCTTACACCCTGGACACACAAAACCCGCTTAGCTGGACGAAGATGGCACGAGACTTGAGCAAACAATGGACTGGCCGACTCTCCCAACCTGCTTACCTGTTGGGGCTATATCCAGGTGCAACGCATCCTCAAAGGGATTCCCTCCCCACGTCATCCGTCTACGTCACTACTGCTGGGGGAACCCCATACACTACGCTACCCCACATTCACCCCCCAAAACTTGAAATCAGTGACCCACTGATTTGCCCATCTAACCATAACTTCAGGGCTTGTTACCCCCCAACCCCCACTGACTAACAGCTGACCGTGGCAGGTTATATGGGTTTGAATGGCGTCCCGCTGTACACCTGCTGGTCTTCCTACGGACTGGCTTCTCAGGTGGCTTTTCCGATTCCACATCAGTGTCTAGTGAATCCTCCTCTTCTCGTAATGGATTAACCTCGTCTTCTGACATAAGGCCTGGGTTCAGGTAAGGATTTACTGGGTGAGATCTGCCCACCCAGCCTTCCGACATCTCCTCTTCACTCTCCGACGTCTCCTTCGCTGACCCCTGCTGCACCATGGGGCCACATAATCGTAGTTCAGTGCGATGAATGTTCCTCGGGGGCCTAGAGTCATCCACTGGGACAACAGAGTAAACAGGTCCATCCTGGCCCACCCTTTCCAGCACCCTATGGGGTACTGGGAGCCACATATCTTGAATCTTGTGTCGGCCAGTGAACTGCCTATTACGCACATACACAAGCTGACCAGGGCAGAGCACGCTATTACCGGTCGGAGCCCCTCTATGCCGTCTTCTTGACTCAGCTACCCTCTTCAAGTTTTCTCCTGCTTGTTGGTATGCTACCCTCAGCCGTGTCTGGTGTGACACCACCCACTCACTCAAATCCATCCGGGCATCCACATCATCACCTCCCAGGGTAACATCTAGCGGTATCCCGGGACCACGGCCAAACAGCAGGAAGAAGGGTGTGTACCCCGTGCTCTGATGTTCCGTTGTATTGTAGGCGAAGACAACTTCCGGTAAGTACTCCACCCACCTCCTCTTCTTCTCAGGGGGAAGGGTGCGAAGCAGATCATGCAATGTTCTATTAAATCTTTCACATTGCCCGTTCCCCTGAGGATGATAAGGGGTAGTCCGGCTCTTCTTCATGCCATACAACCGACAAAGTGACTGGACAACCTCTCCTTCAAAACACTTGCCCCGGTCCGAATGTATGCGTGCTGGCACACCATAAGGCTGAATCCAGTACTTGACAAGACATTTAGCTACAGTTGGGGCCCTCTGATCTCACGTAGGCACTGCAACAGTAAACTTGGAGAAGACATCTGTAAAAATCAGCACATTTTCCCGGCCATCTGAAGAGGGTTCCAATACTGTAAAATCCATGGCAACCACTTGGAGCGGCTTCACGGCCAACAAGCTGCCCATGGTCATAACCACCCTGGGCTGCTGTGCTTTAGATACAATACACCGCTCACAGGAGTTGCAGTAATGTTCCACGTCTTTATAGATGCCAGACAGTTTTAACGTCCCCGCACCAGCTTGAAAGTCCTCTCTGTGCCCTGATGTCCATGCCCATCGTGCATCTGCTCTAAGACCTCTTTCTGCAGTACCTGTGGTAGTATAAGCTGCCGTACTTGTCCCTCTTTCCTGTCCCAGCTTTCACGGTACAGGACCCCAGCATCCTCCACCACTCTGTCCCACTGCCTCAGGAGTTCGATGGTTCTAGGAAGCTCCTGTGCCCTTTCTTCCCGGCTTGGCTTACGCCCAATGCTCCAATACTTCTGGAAGGCAGCAATCACCGTATCTGCCTTCTGCAGAGTGGCCAATGACTCTCTATTATACACTGGGAAGCTGGCGGTGCAGACCTCTTCGGCACCCACTGCTGCCACGTCTACTTCAGCCGGTGTACATCCTTGATTCCCAGGAGCCTGCTCACTTGTGTACTGTCTTGAGAGTGCATCTGCCCCCGCATTTAGACGTCCCGGCCTGTAAACAATCTGGAAGTCAAACTGGGCCAACTCCGAGACCCAGCGCTGTTCTATAGCGCCTAGCTTGGCTGTTTGGAGATGGCTAAGTGGGTTGTTATCCGTGAAGATGATAAACTTATTCCCCAGAAGATAATCATGGAATTTGTCGGTAACAGCCCACTTCAAGCCCAACAGCTCCAGTTTCATGGCACTGTAGTTTTCCATGTTACGCTCAGACGGTCTCAGGCCCCTGCTGGCATAGGCCACCGGTCGTCTCCTTCCCTCAACATCTTGGGACAGGACTGCCCCCAGTCCCTGATGGCTTGCATCGATCTCTAGGTAGAATGTTTTGCCGAAATCAGCATATGCCAAGACTGGAGCTGATGTTAAATTCTCCCGCAGCGTTCGGAAGGCCTGGTCACACTCTGTATTCCAGTGCTGCTGAAACTTAGCTGGGGATAACTTGCTCCCTACCTTCACATTACCAAGAGCAGAAAGGGCATGGAGAGGGGCTGCAATACTGGCAAAGTTCTTCACAAAACGGCGATAAAAACTTGCAAAGCCAAGGAAGGACCTGAGCTCCTGGAGGTTCTGTGGCCGTCGCCACTCCGCTACTACGCGGATCTTCTCTGGGTCCGTTGCCACTCCTTCTGGAGAGATCACATGCCCCAAAAAGGACACCTGGGACTTAAAAAAGGAACATTTACTGAGCTTGACTTTTAAATTTTCATGTGTGAAACGGCCTAGGACTAGATCAAGGCGGGCCAGATGTTGCTCAAAAGTGGTTGAAAAAATGACCACATCATTTAAGTACAGTAACAATGACTGATGTCGCTGGTCCCCCAGAATACGCTCCATCAGCCTTTGAAAAGTCCCTGGGGCGTTACAAAGTCCAAAGGCCATACGATTGAACTCATACAGTCCAAAAGGGGTACAGAAGGCTGTCTTGTAGCGGTCTTTCTCCACAACCTCAACTTGATTATAGCCACTGGCTAAGTCTAGTGTTGAGAACCAGCATGCTCCACTGAGTGAGTCTAAGGATTCCTCTATCCTTGGAAGAGGAAACGAGTCCTTCCGGGTCTTGGCATTTAACTGCCTGTAGTCAATGCACATCCTCATGCTACCGTCTTTTTTTCGAACGATGACTACCGGGGAGGCATACGGACTGCAGCTCTCCCTAACTACCCCCTGCTCCAGTAGCTGTTTAATGTGTGACTTGACCTCCTCATACTGTGAAGGAGGAATCCTACGATACCTCTGACGGACAGGAGTGTCATCTATCAGAGGAATCTCATGCTGAATAAGAGTTGTACACCCCAAGTTACCGTCAGCCATTGAAAACACACTGTCATACTTGTGGAGAAGGCACCGAACTTGTTTTGCTTGTTCTTCAGTAAGCTCCGGAAACTCCAACTGGGCTATCTCTGGGGATGGCTTCAATACAGCTAAACATGTGTCAGGGCCTATGAACACTGGGGACATACTCAAATTGACTACAGGGATGGTGATCTGCCCATTACCGCTTAACACTAAGGCACCTGGAATGAATAGCCCCACCGGCAAGCAACCCATTTCCTCCCCCAGAGCTTCAACAAGTAATGGCACCTCTGAACCAACTGTACTCATACATCCACTGACTGGTACAAAACAAAGACTCTCAGCTGGGACTTCACAAGGGGCTATGGACTTGACAATATTCTCCTGTTTTTTATATATATGTTGCTCTTGCTGAAGCACTTCAAACACTGCTCTCCACCCCATCATACCCTGGGCATGACCCTGGGCAAGCTCACCCGAAGACAACGACTGAAAGCATTCCTTAATCACATTCATACCAAGAAGGCCTGGCACTAGCTGCTTACGTGCAATTGCTGCTGGGTCTATAGGATCTTTTACAACTAACACCCCCGCTTCGGAATGACCTTGCCCAGGACCTCAATGTCAACCTCGATGTAGCCAAGATACGGGATGGCCAATCCATTGGCCGCCCGTAAAGCAAGCCAATTACACATCTTAAGTTTTTGGGGGCCAAAACACTCAATTTTGTTTAAAGAAAGTCTCTGTAACCGTAGTAACCATTGATCCAGTATCCAATAGGCAATTCAAATTTACCCCACCCATTTTGACTTTGACGACTGGGCTCTGACCCACCAAAACACCCATACATTTCTGAACGAGCACTATCTGAGCCTATTCCTGACCCACCTGTGGCTCGGCCCCGTGCCACAGGGGGGTGAAGTTTCCCTGCTGTTCGGTCACATGCGCCTCCCTCTCCAAGGGCTCAGAGCGATTGTGTCTGGGTTCCCCAGTCAGGCTACCTCTAGGTTGACAATTTCTAGCAATATGTCCCACGCCTTGGCATTTAAAACATATTGGCCTACCCGATGAATCAAATCTCGGCTGCTGCGGTCGTCGGTTCACCCCAGGGCAATTGTTCACTTGGATATTGGCCAATTTCCGGGTCACGTCATCCAATTGTGCCTGTTGTTTTCGCAAAATATCTAAAACTTCTTTCAAACTCGGATCTGACGATGGTGAGGGGACAGCAGCAACCGCATTTGTTTCCAACACTGGGTCAACAGCCACACGACATGAGCTAACAACCCGCTTTCCCCTTTCCCCAGCGATGTCTCCATCCTCTGCCCATAACAAGGCTTCTTTACGAAGGTCAAAGAAAGAAATATCAGAATCCTGACGAATTAGTTTTTTTAACTCCCTACGCAGACCCAAGTCAAATACATTTTCAGCAAATTGATCTCTTAAAGCAGAATCACTGCTCCAAGCAGCGTTAACAGGACACTGATTAATTTCCTCCATAATAGCCATAAGAGCATGAGAAAATTCCCTTACTGACTCGCCTTCCCTTTGCCGACGGTCAAAAAACTGCCGCTGGAGTTTGGTAAGTGACTGAGGGCGTCCATAAATTTCTTTCAAAATTTTTAGAATGCAGTCGGGGTCTCTACGCTCAGTTAAAGGGCGGTAGCGTATCTCCTGTTTCGCTTCCCCCCCAATTGTTCGTAAATGTAGGCAGCCTTATCCGCCCCAGTGCATGGCCGGTAACTAAGATTAGCAGTGAGATCATCTAGCCATTCAAAGAAAACTGAGGGTGAACCTCCTGAAAACACTTTACCTTTTTTCTCTCTCGATAGGTACATCACACATTCTCTTTGGGCTGGAGCCTCACTTACCCCACTGGCCTGGCTTGGAGGCCTACTGCTTTCCCTTGTTGTAGAACTTTCCCTGGTCTGCAGCCTTTCTTGCAGTGTATCATTTTGAGTTTTTAACTGATTGATGGTTTCTTTGTCTGCCTGCACCCTCGCTTTAAGGGCCTCCAGTTCAGCCAGGGCCTCGGATGAAGACATGGCAGCATAAACAGCCTATACCAAAAACACAACAAGTCAGTAGTCTACTCACAGAAAAAAACGAAATAAACAAACAAAAACAGCAGCAGACTAAACAACAAGCTAGGCCTTAATCCCTGCTTTCTTGTCTTTTTATCACGGTGGGAGGACTTCACCAAATCTTCTCCTTTACGGCCTTGAATAGTGTTGGGCGCACACACTTCCAGCACGCCACTGTCGTTCCCAATATTAATCACAAATACACGCTATAACGTAGCCTATTGTGATTCAACGCGCCTCCTCACCACTTCGTTCTCTTTTTGGTTTAAGCTATAGGCTACCCTGCTCGCAGCGCCAAATTGTAAGACCGATTCAACGAAGCAGGAGCCAATTTATAAAAAAAGTAGAAAAATACAATTATTTATTAATTTGCGTTAATTAACACACACACGGAGGCACGTTGACACGCACCAAACACGGCGCTACGTTAGGCTAACGTTACTCAGATATCTTCATAACTAAGACAGCGGTGCAATAAACCACGGAATTCCCACCCACTACAATAAGCATTTCCCATAAAAGTGGCGGTAATATTCGCTAATGGATTGGCGAGGAGAAAATAGTCAATTAAAATGTCGAGGGAGAGTGAGTAAGTTTTCATGGTGAGACAACCAATAAGGGTGACAAAAACGGGACAGTGGCTACTCTATGAGACATAAATTAAAACTGCAACTCAGCTGCAACAGGCTGTTGCAACTGCAACTGATCTGTTTTATTTTCCCCGGACCTGTGTCACCCAGACGGGAGGGGTTGGTAGCGTAATCATCGATAATGGGAATTAAGGCACTGGCAAATGAATTATTACCAGCCATCACCTTTCCGCACTCTTTAGCCTACAGTAGATGCAGTGCATCACATCTTTGTCCTGGTCATATCTTATGGTATCATAACACACTGGCTTCTCTCATCTAGTTTAGGGACGAGGGTGCTGATGAGGATGTGTGTGAGAGTAAAGCTGGGAACAAACCTGACGTGTCTGCTAGTGTGCGTGCCATCGGTGACGTCAGTTTCGCACAAATTGTTCATACCTACCACACCACCACTTTCGAAAGAAGCGCCACTTTCACATAATTGTAAGACCGATTCAACGAAGCAGGAGCCAATTTATAAAAAAGTAGAAAAATACAATTATTTATTAAGTTGCGTTAATTAACACACACACGGAGGCACGTTGACACGCACCAAACACGGCGCTACGTTAGGCTAACGTTACTCAGATATCTTCATAACTAAGACAGCGGTGCAATAAACCACGGAATTCCCACCCACTACAATAAGCATTTCCCATAAAAGTGGCTCAATGGCCTTACAATCATTAGATATTCCACCCACACAACAACCACAAGATGCACCGTTACTGAATTACGTTACTATTACACTGAGGAACGAACAGTGGCGTGCGCCATGCCTGTGATTTAAAAAGAAAGATAAAACACATTACCCACGGCTATCATATTAAGGTAAACCATATAAATGATGAAACAAACCAACCCACAGCCACAAGGCCCATGCCAACTCACCCAGCTCCCGGCGTTTTGTTGTTCACTTGACTTCCCGGACAAAACACTGCAACTTCCCCGCATTGGCTATAAAACAAATATCCCCAACGATTACCGTCTACCCACATTCCATCAGCTATAAAACAGACTAACGTTAACGTCTTACCTTACACCCTGGACACACAAAACCCACTTAGCTGGACGAAGATGGCACGAGACTTGAGCAAACAATGGACTGGCCGACTCTCCCAACCTGCTTACCTGTTGGGGTTATATCCAGGTGCAACGCATCCTCAAAGGGATTCCCTCCCACATCATCCGTCTACGTCACTACTGCTGGGGGAACCCCATACACTACGCTACCCCACATTATTTTCCCGAATGACGCTGGACAGCAAGATCACATTAGGCTACAGTAACTTGCAGGCAGTGAGTAAACCTATGGGGTTGGCAAGTCGCTGCGTCGCCACATTCGAAAACGTCATGTCCATGTCCATCGGCTAGCAGCTACCATCACAGGCTATCAAATTCCATTGCAAGTTCATGAAAATGGTGCAGTGCTGTGTCCCGCTGTGTAAAAACAGAAACAACGTGAACAAGGAATTTCCTTTTTACCACTTTCCTGTCGACGAAAATGTGAGCAAAGAGTGGCTTAAGTTGATAAGGTAAGTTGGATTTCAAAATCTTGATAAATACAGCTTAATGTTCGGTAGCATCAGCTGACTAGGGTGTTGTTAAAGTTAGGCTAGCTGTGGGAAAGCTTTGACGTTTGGCAAACCCAATTTATTTTTTGTTAACAAACTAATATTTTGATGGAAACATCATATACAGTCTATTCACCATGAAATTAATGTTAAAGTAAGGAATTGGGCTACCAGTTGAAGTTTATTATGATAGTTGAAGGGAGCCTGCTATTGAAGATGTTCCTTGGGAAACAGCTGGCAGATCAGCGCGGCGTGGCCGTGTTGTTAGCTGTGGGAAAGCGGTTAGCTCTGCCACTTAGCCTAATTGAGCAAACCCGATTTTAGCTCGTTTTAACAAACTAATATTTTTATGGTAACATGGTATAGGCAGACATCTCAAGTCTACCGGATTACGTCCGCGAGTGATTTAAATCTCCCGCGAGTCGAAAGAAATAACGCCTTGTGCTGTCAGTAAAGTTCCTTTGAAGTGGCGCAGCAAATCACTTTGTCAGTAAAACCAGTTTCTTAGGGCAATTGGAAATATATAAAGCATTTGAGCCTAAAGTATGCTCAAGCATTGTAGGCATAGCATGATGCTGTTTATGCTTGGTAGAAATATGTAGAAAATATTTCTCTTCCTTTTAAGACAGGTGATGACAGCTGAGTGAACAGTTTAGGATCTTTTAATTTGCAATGCATTTTGAATAGCTTATGGGATAAAAATGATACCAACAGAAGCATGGACTGGTTATGGACAGTAAAATACTGTATAGTAGCCTTTAATAGAATAGTAGTGTAATATATTTTAACCTCTTTTTATGGGATGGGGGGCACCTCCCTGAAATGAGCTTCTTTAGGTTAGGATGTCTGTATAGGCCATGAGAAATGGCAAAGTAACACACTACTAGTCGAAGTTTATTATGATTGAGGGAGTCTGTGATGCAAAATAACTAATGACAGTTTCTGTTTGTTTTTTGTTTTCTGGACCAACACGATTTGCCTGGAACGAGGGAAAGGCTTTTCAGCCCATCAGCTATCCAGCCAGACGACTGAAGACAACGCTCCGTCACTGAAGAAGACGAGGCAGAGGCAGGCCCATCCCATCTTGATGTTCAACATGCCCGTACAACTGAATTGTTGCAAATTGAAAATGAACAGCTAAAAGAAGAAAATTCAAGATTGAACACACAATTAGAGAATCAAAACAAACCTTTTCATTTGACCAAATATCCTCCGTGTCCCACAAAGTCATTTATTACACAGGCTTGCCTGATACTGCCACAGTTGTCTTTCTAGAAGCCCTTCTTTCCAAGTTTCCCCTCAAGTATCAGTATAATTGGACTGTCCAAATTATGCCACTTATTGATCAATTACTAATAACTCTGATGAAGCTTCAGCTGAAGACCTCTCCACAAGATGTAATTGCAGTGTGTGCTTGATGAACTTACAGACACCCATCCTGAGGGAAATAGACCATTGATCATACCAATTATCATAAATAATATTTGATTTTTTAAGAAATATTGTATATAAATAAATGTTATAGATTGTCTAAATTGTGTTTGTATCTGTTGCATTATATTCACACAATAATATTGTTTAATCCTCCATCAGTAGAATTGATATTTAAGATAAGTACTGGGCATTCAAAAAAGTACAGAATGTGCACACATCAGTGGCACAGGTACAGGACAAAGCAAGATAACTTAAAGGAAATAATAAAATTAATATGCCATGAAATATTTGGAAGCATAGAACAGTATTAAGTACTTGGACATTCCCTTCATAAGGCTAGATGCAAGATGGCAAAAAACCAATGTGAATTCAATGGTTACTTTCATGTTCCCTAATTTCAGAATGTGTAAAATAACATGACACAAATATCAGTAAATAAGTTCAGTAAGTTAACATTTATTTGTTAGTGAATGCGGCAGAAAACAATTCTTGTTTCTAAAACCTCAAGGTTGCTTGCCCATGCTGGATCTTTATGAATGTCAATGATGACAAAGTCCAGGGGTGTGCATACCACAAGATGGCAGGTGGTAGCTCCTGTCAGGTGCAGGTTGCCCTGAATCTGGTGCCAGTGATTGTGAGTCTTTTTTAACATCAGTAGCCCGATGACATCATCGATCTGAAGAAAAAAGTCCTTCGCCTCTGCTGCCTGCAGGATGGTCCTCTCTCTGGCTGAATAGGGACATTTTACCTCTACAAGGCTGTTGCTCGACAGTACCATTCCATCCGGGGAGGCACCAAGCAGCCCACGGTCAGACAGGGGCAGTCCCTTCTGAATGGTCACACCACTGCGCTCCATATACAGTTCTTTGGCCTCTTGCTCGTGTACGATTCCCCAATCACATGCCTGTGGACAGAAAATCAAAAACAAGTGTTATATTTTGCCAAATGGACTGTACATAGCACACATTAGACAGTATAGTACACTTGTATATCAGTCCATTTTACTGAAACCATCAGTGTCCACTACTCACACGAGCTCCTTGTTTGGGGTTGTTTTTGCCCAGCAGCATTTTGACTAGCGAAGGTGGGAAATACTTTCTTCTCACTGCAGCCAAAACCAACCCAAAGTTGCTGGCTGTGAGCCTCTTCTTGCGATATGCTCTCCTGTTACAGAGAAACCCATTTTAGTTGACATAGATGATGAAAAAACATGACAATACTGTCAATCCAAATGGCAACTTCTGACCTTACGAAGCAATAAAAAAAAAAAAAAAATCAAGCAGAATAATTGTGTTAATAATTGTGCAAGCATCAGTTACTTTTTATAGCATTAGAGCATGGGAAGTGGGGTCCCCCAATTATTTTACTTAAGTCAAAAGTTGCCATTTGAAATTACTTGAGTCTCATGTCTGTGAGCAGCTTTTTTCTACAAAATTAAACAACTGAATGTGGCTATATTGCCCATGTGTACTTACCATAAGGCATTACTCCTCTGCCCAACTGTGGCCCTCTCGATGGCTGGCTGACAGCAAGAGAAGTAATGACGAAGACCACTTTGTCTTGAGCATCGCTGTACTCTTGACTGACCAGTATCCCATCAAACGTTTTGACTGGGAGGGAAGGGTCAAATGCCTGCCCCAACAAATATCAAGGAAAAAAAAAAAAAAAAAAAAAAAAAACAGACTCATGCATAGAACAATGTGGCATTCAAATATGTGTTGGCTACACAGCACAGGCAAAATGCATATCTGAAAGAAACTTATGGCAAGGAATGTTTGTGCCCTCTGATCTGGCTGTTACACATATTACTCTCAGTCAAGAATGTATAGACCTTGTGATGTTTATACATCAAAATATGAAAGACAAAAATCATACCTGCAATATTTCTGGGGCTAAAAATAAAGCCCAGACCTGTGAAACGACCAAATTCTTCTGCCAAAGATTGCCTTGTCCAGTCTTTGTCCTCTTGGGTCACTGGCCGCTTAATTCCAGCTGAAATAAATGCATAAAATATAATGTAATATGTGAAGGAAATGTAGGTCCATGTAGGTCCAACAACAAAGCAGAAAGCATGGATAACTGGTGGTAAATATTTGTAAGTTGTGAGTATTATTCCAAGTAACGTTGGGCTACTAATATTGTGATGTGAAAGGTGCCATCACAGATCGCCTCTTTGCTACTAATTCTTCCCACAGCATCCAAAACGGAGGAATTTGTGGCAAAGAGGCGATCTGTGATGGCACCTTCCGCATACCTCCTCCACACACACATTACACATCAGTATGGGTGATGTTTTTCTTGGCCCAAATGAGGGGGGCTGCGTGGTAGCACTTTGCGAGTACAACAGCACACGATTACCTGCTGTCCCTCACCTCCTGATCCTGAAGATGTACCCATCATAATAAAAATCTACTCTACTATTTTACAATTATAACACTATTTAACGCCGACAACGAACAGTTACATCAGTTTTCTTGTCGATACCCACATATTTAGCTAACGTTAACGTTTCTCCTCACCTCCACCACCTCATAATCTTTTTTTCTTCATGGAAGCCTGCACTTTCCCTTTCAAGCTGCCATCATAACATTTGACACTGACAACTCTGTTTGAGTTGTAGAAGTTCAGTCCCTTTTTTACGGACTTTGGATGACCGTGAAAAATGTAACTAGCTCCAACACAAGACTACCTGACGTTAACGTTACTGAAAGTTAGCCCTACGAGTTTTTGTTTGTGTTCGCGCCGGTGGCTAACCCTAGCACAAACAGGCCCTTCTTGATTGGCCCTTCTTCTCGCACTTATGGAGTTCATTGAATGAGATGTAAACGTTTGATCAACTTACTTAAAAATGCCGATGAATCCTCACGGTCTCCTCTTTTCAACGATGTGTTCCTTGTCTTCATAACCTTAGCAGGCGTCTTACAATCCAGCCGTGAATATTGGCTTTTAACATGGCCGTCTATGGCCGTCTACCGGCGCAGAGCGGGACTTGGATCCGTGACGTCACACTTGCCAACCCCATACTTTGCTGTGTGGATTAAATTTATGGATTAAATAAACATGATAAGTATCTCCAAGTTTCTGGTCAGTGTTTGCATTCAACCCCTGGTAGTATTGTTGGCATTTTGTCTAATGTTTTAGTCTGTGAAAACATTGTGAGTGATGTTAGGATGAACGGATGACTGGGCTAAATTTATTTAGCTTAATCTGAATCTAAATTAGCATAAAAATTCCTCTGAAAAGCGCTGCACGGGAGGGGCGACACTTGCGTACAGCGGTGTAAATTGCACTTTAGTGTGTGTGTGTGTGAGAGTTCCATATAGTTGAAAGGTTTCACTGCTTGACGACACAACGAAGGCTAGAAACAAAACCTCAGCAAGAAACTAAAAAGTCAAAAAGGAACTACATAAAATTCTGATAGAAACTGACTTGGAACAGACCAAACAACTCACGTGGCTTTACCGGGAAACACAGACCACTGAATCCGTAAGGACAAAGACACAAGACAGGGTTTAAATAATCAGGACTAAACAATCAGACACAGGAGGGCACAACAAGAGGCAGGTGAACACAGAACGAGAGACAATAGTTAAATTAACAAGACATCACGAGAGACAGGTGAGGGGCAGAGACCAACAGGAGACAAGGAAGCCTGTGTATTTCCTCCAAACAAAGGAAATACATGGACACAGGTAAACACACAGGGAGTAATGACGAAACTACAATAAAAAGCCAGAACACACTAAAGACACAAAACATAAAACCCATACCATGACCATGACGGTGTGGGAGAGTATCAGAAGTGGGAGAAAGTGCGTGTGCTCACCTAAAGTTTTAGTTGAGTGTGGGTGTGGAAGAGTGTGTGTTTGTGTGTAATTCTGAGTAATACTCAGATCCATTGTTCTATTATTTCAGGCTGAAGAACTGTTTTCTGACAGAAAGGAGCTGTTCCTATCTGACCCTTGTGCTGACCTCACCATCCTCAAGTCTCAGAGTGCTGGACCTGAGTAACAATGAGCTGCTGGATTCAGGGATGGAATGGCTATCTCGTGGTCTTCAGCATCAAAACTGTAAACTGGAAGAGCTACAGTAAGGATCATTCCATGGCATGCGTGTTTGTGTGTGTGATTATGTGTGTTTGTCTGTGTGTTATGAATAGGCAAATCACTTATAAGTATGGGTGGGGAGAGTGTTTGTCATTCCATGCCAAATCAACAAATTACAGACAAAAAATCCACCTGATTATCTTGGATTGGGAGCGTTTCTATGTTCCCACAGCCCAATGTTCCCACAGTTCTATGTTTCCACAACTCTATGTTCCCACAGCCCTATGTTCCTACATTTCTAGGAGATATTACAAAATTTCTTTCACAAATTCAGGCCCTATAGTCACACATTTCTACCCCTATCTGATATATCCCCTTTGTGAATTTAATATCTGATTCAACATTGGAGTGGGACACGAGATGGGTGAAGGGCAAAGGATTGCATTTTGTCCCATCTTTAAGGTAGCCTAGTAATGATCCTCCCCTTGGTCTATTCAATGTGGTTGGTTGATGTGAATGAGGTCAATGGCCGGAATCTCTGACAGTCGTGGAGAGAAATGCACCCCTGATTTTGCTCCAAGACTGCTCAGACATAGCCTGGGAGTTCCCATGCTCCTCTGCGCGCTAGCTCAGACACTCAATTTAAAAGATAATATCTTTTGAGAAAGATCCGACATTCTAATATTACCTGTATTAGTGTGAACATGTAATGTGGGAAAATATAAGGGTCTAATTTTCATAAAATTCTTAGCAATGTGGGACCATGAGGCTGTGGGAACATAGGGCCTTATTTTCAAAATTTTCTGTGAAAGACAAAAATCCTAAGAAATGTGGGAACATAGGGCTGTGGGAGCATAGAGCTGTGCGAACATAGGACTGACCCCCCTTGGATTTGCCTCTGACATTATAGGGCCAATTCTCCCCCTTTCAAATAAACACTTTTCTACACGTTTCAACTATGCACTTTTGAGTTGTGTGCATTCTCCTCATTTGATGTTTGCCACTCCCTCTGTGCTGAAGTTCACAATCAAGGCGGGGTTATGAAAGAAGTGGGCTTTATGTAAAATAACAATGCCAGTACCAGCACCACCACCAGTAGCTTGCTACCTGCTTCTAAGTAGCTCTCCAAATGGCCAGAGGAAATTTAAATGAAGTTCATAACATAGTCACAAAATGATGAAATCTCTATAAAACATTCAAACATCCCGCCAGCTCTTCTCTCAGCTCAACTCAACTTCAACTTTATTGTCCTCTAAAGGCAAAATTGTGCAGCAAGACATCAGATACAACACAAGACAAACAAACAACCATAAAGTGCAGTGTGCAAGCAGATACATTGTCATATGTACAAAGAAATAACAATAATACACAAGTAGTTTCTTGAAATACTTCATGATCAAGTATGTAGGCCACTCAAGTATGGGGTTGGGGTTTATCAATGAAATGGCACTAGGGACAAATGAGAATCTGAACCTATTTGGTTTACCAGAGGGAGTCTGAAACGTTTGCCAGAGGGAAGTAGCTGGAACTGTTGGACTTTACCAACTTGCGTAGGCAGAAGAGGTGTTGCTGACTTTTTTTACAGATGTGTTCTGTATTTATATTGAAATTCAGCTTGTTGTCAATCAAACTTCCCAGGTACTTGTAAGAATCAACCACACCTACAGTCTGAGCTTGATAGTAGTGGTCAGAGAAGGGAGGGGGTTGCCCCTGAAGTCAATGACCATGTCCTTTTGTTTTTTTTATATATATATATTAAAAAGTGTGCACGCACATCCAGAAGTCACAGGTGCTGGGTAAAATAAAACGTGAATGAAAATGAAAAATACCCGCACACTGTTACTGCTGCTCCCAGTGAATTTATTTCACAGTTTCACAGTCATTTTTTATTTTTTTTTTTTAACATTCAGCAGGAGATGCGCACTATCACACCATGCTATGAAATCATCTAAAACAGGTCCATGATCAATTTTATTACCTTGTAATAGACTGAAATGGCTGAATCATCTGCACATTTAAGAATGTGTCTGTTAGTGTATTTGCTACTGCAGTCATTGGTGTACAGAATATATTGCAGAGGAGACAGGACGCACCGTAGAAGACACCATCTCATCAGAGAAAATCCCATGATTCTCTGATGATAAATCATCACCAGATTTGGCTATAACTACACAAAAGTATATGGTCTGTTTTGTTTCTGCATATGCACAGTATAGAAAGAGGAAAATCCTCCAAGAAGATTTTTCAAAGATTTTATTTAGCCTATATGTTTTCCTGTGTGGCCCACAGAATGAATTCAATTCAGTTGATTTCTCTCTCTGAATAGTCATGTAAAGCACATCGCAAAAACATCTTTTTCACCCAAGAAACAGCTAAGGTTAGAGAGTTCTTGTCCTTTGAGGATGCTGATAAGTTAATACATGCATTTCTTACCTCCAGACTCGACTACTGCAATGCTCTGGTCTCTGGGTGCAATAATACCTGCATTACAAACCTAATTCAAGATCTTATTAATATCAATAACATATTTTCCAGGCTGCGGTGCTGCAATCTGACAGAGAAGAGCGGTTCCTATTTGGCGTCTGCTCTGATGTCACCCTTCTCAAGTCTCAGAGTTCTGGACCTGAGTTACAATTTTAGAGATTCTGGAAACCTCAGAGAATCAGGAATGAAATATTTATGTTCTGGTCTTCAACATCAAAACCGCAATCATAGAGATTCTGAAAACCTGGGAGACTCAGGAGTGAAATATTTATGTTCTGGTCTTCAGCATCAAAACTGCAAGATGGAGGAACTCTGGTAAGTGTCAGATGTAGACCCCGTTTACACAAACTTGTAACTTGTAACAAAAGGTTGCACCTTTCAGTTACACTTACCCGAAGGTTTAAATCAGTGAAGACAGAGAATTTCAAGAACTCCGGCCAAGGTGGAGATGACGGAGAACTCTGTCTTCAGACATTTGTATAAACACTCATAAACAGAGTTTTAGCACCAAAGACAGTTGGAGGCGTGATTTAATTGCCATTTGTTGGTTTCATCAACGATTACAGACAATATTATGGCACACATACATCTATTTAATTACAATTTCTTAAGAGAAAAAGTGAATGCTGTGACGTAATGTGACACCCCTGCTTACCCTGGTGAAAATGAAGCGCAATAAAGTATACTTAATATCGGTATACTTATTCAGGGTATATACAGGAATCCTGGTGCTGAATTTACTACCATTTACTACCTTTTTTCCTACCTTTTACAATATTTTTACTACCTCCATAACATCTAGCAGCGCACTTTTTTTTCTTTGGGGGGAGGGGTGGCATCCTACATATTCTGACAATTTTGGTACGATCAGTGATCCAGAACACAATCTGGAATTTATATTGTGTCTTTGTCCACGAGGTCTGCGCTCTCTCAGTGCTTTTCTAGTTTGTCAATATTAGGCTATGCCGCCAAAATTTGAAAACCCAAGATGATTCTTTTCTGGTTACAGTACATACAGTAGAAGTAGATACCCTAAATTACAGGAGCCTGGATAGGATCCCCCCCACCCCTCTCTCTTTCTTTATGCAACCTACTGTACATGTTCGGGGACACCTCATGACAAAAATTTAACTAAAATCTGAAATATCTATTTCTGCTTTAGTCCAGTGGTTCTCAAACTTTTTGAGCTCAAGGCACCCCATCAACATTTTTTGCATTCACAGCACCCCTAAGTTACTGTAAATTCTTGCTTATGATACAGCTTACTTGTGTCAGGACACCGTATTAGGCTAATACTCCCATCATCATTAACACTTTAACATTCAGGATCATATATATCATTGTTTTGAATATGTTTATTATTTACCTTTATATTTATCACTCATGTGGACATATAAGGTTACACGGGACTCATCATAAGAGAACAGGATTGGGTGAGAGCCGTCTGGCCTTTCCCCCATTCAATTTCTCATGAGTCCTATGCGCAATTAAGCGCACAGGCAGGCGCATGCTGACAATAGCTTCAGTGATCTTTCCACATTTCTTTGAAATACTCAATCACTTTTTTTAAAAAAAATCATTTGCTATTTGGCTATATTTTCTTAAATCTAGCCTCATTCATAGCATGCGTGATTTGCAAAGTCAAGCTAGCTAGCAAAAATGACGGTTCATTTGAAATCGTTTTGATCCTTACGGGGCTTTGACCGATAATGCCGCCGAAATGTATGGCATTACGAGGCAAAGACTAGTGACCGGATATGAAAACATGAAGTAGGCCATGCCCTCAAAAGACAGAGTGGAAGTAATTTAGACATCTAAATGGGAACTTTTTAACAAATGACAGACAAATTCAACATCAAAATTTAAAATGTTTTGCGGCTCCCCCTTGCGCTTCGGCAGAACGGTTTGACAATAAATAGTCTGTAGGGGTTTAGCGAAAGCGATAGATAGCCTCGATGGATATTCTCATCCGCAATGACCTGCTTCACCCACTGTCTCTGGTGCAGCATTTATCCTCATGGGTGTTTTAAGTCCTTAATGACGTGACAGACAACAAAAAAAGGGGCGACAGTTTCACTCACAGCCTTTTACCTCAAGTCGTCTAATCTTCATAGCCTTTGTTACTGTTCCTTTATTTGAAATTAACTAATGCGAAGAGATCTGGCAGGTAGCCTACCCAGATTGAATGAGCGCGCGTGAGGTAGGCAGGCGTGACATCATCTGTAGCTTATCACTCAGGTTCCACTCGCAACGCAAAATAATAAGTCCACAGAAGTTTAGTAATTTAAGGAGTTAGTATGAATGTAAGTGAAACAAATTGAAAAATTCATAGCGTCATTTGGATGGGGGCTTAAAAATTTACTACCTTGTCAGATGATGCTTCTTACTTTTTACTACTTTTTACTGGCCTTAATTTGCCCTGATTTCATTTACTACCTTTTACAACTTTTTACAAACCCGCGGACACCCTGTTATTATACAACCGGATTCCAAAATAGTTGGGACACTTTACAAATTGTGAATAAAAACAGAATGCAGTGATGTGGAAGTTTCAAATTTCAATATTTTACTCAGAATACAACATTGATGACATACAGTATCAAATGCTGAAACTGAGGAAATGTATCATTTTCAGGGGAAAATAAGTTAATTTTTAATTTCATGGCATCAACACATCCCAAAATAGTTGGGACAAGGCCACATTTACCACTGTGTGGCAGGCATCCACTCTTCCTTTTAAAACAGTCTGCAAATGTCTGGGGACTGTGGAGAGAAGTTGTGGAGAGAATGCTGTCCTATTCTTGTCTAATACAGGTTCTAGTTGCTCAACTGTCTTAGGTCTTCTTTGTCATGTATTCCTATGTATGATGCACCAAAAGTGTTCTATGGGTGACAAATGTGGACTGCAGACTTGATGTTGCCTTTCTACATGAGTAAGCTGGCCATGCCACACACACTCATGCATCTCCATACCATCAGAGACGCAGCCATACGCGGTTATAGACGGGGGCCGACGGGGGCCAGTGCCCCTGGAGAATTGACCCTTGCCCCTGCAGTGGCCCCTGTGCTGACCAGATAATAAAATTATTAATTTCTTACGGCATAAGCGCAATACGAATATTGGAACTGACATGACGCAGCGCTCTACACAGACGCATTAGTTCGCGACACATGCGCTTCTATCTGCTGCCTGGAGCTGCTGTCAGCTGTGATGTGCAGCGGGAATTATAAAGTTTGTTTATTTTGAGCTTCGGAAAATTACACCCCAACAAGGCTGAATTCAAATAAGCAAAGGTACCTAAATGATTACATTTTGTGATGTTAACATTGGCATATATTTGCATATTTGCATATTTGCTCTTTTGTAAGTCGCTTTGGATAAAAGCGTCTGCTAAAGGCATAAATGTAATGTAATGCAATGCATGTTACTGTTAAAGTTCCAAACAATAATGAAAGCTGGTTACATTTAGGTGATAATTAACTTGCGTTTAATCACGCCCGTCTTGTGATTGAGCTTAAAAGAACATGGTTAAGGTGGACCTATAACAGTAGATAAGGACGTATCATTACAGTGTGGATGGTAGGCTACATGTCCATAGCCTACCACTTCCCTGAAAACATAAACTGCCATTTACTTCTCTTGATATAAACAGCGCACACATTTTCGCGGTGTGGTTAAAGGTTCCAAATCTATCAACTCGGAGAGTTCTCCGCTCATAACTGCAATACATATATCATTTGAAAGAACGTGTCAAGAGCTACATATCTATGCCGGTTGCTAGTTGCTGTGATAAACGGTTTACAGATTAATTCTTCTCCTAAGTAGCCCATGTAGCCTATTGTGGAAACAGTTATGTATTCTTGATGAGTGGTTATTTCAGAGAGGCATTGCTTGACTGAAATGTTTATGCATTGTGCTCAGGTTAAAGTGGGAGGGGGGATGCACATCTGACAACTCAGATAAATTAGAAAATAAATAGATTTTAGAATAGTATAGATTAATTAATATATCTTGCATGCTTCTAATGGTGAGAAGTATAGGCTACACATTGAGTCCCCCTCTATAGGGTGACCACCTCCAATTAGACAAAATGTGGGACATTTAGCATGTTTAAATGGGACAATGTGGGACACACGTATTAACTTTAAGATAGGGCATACGTTCGGCCAATGGTCATGTTTGGGCCAGGACTGTCTTAATGTGTTTAGGGTTTAGTCCAATTAAATCATGTTAATGCAATGGGTGTAAGTGTTATTTCAGCTCGTCATGAAGTTATTATTGAATAGAATCATGCTGGGCCACCATGGCCAAATATACCATACCAGTTTTTGGTCCCAGTCCAGCCCTGATCATCTCCACAGACCAAATGATGCTACAGATGCTGACAGGTTGAGCTTAAAGTTTATAAAAATTATTAAAAAAAAAAAACTATCATTCTCTAAAAGATCAGGCATTATGCAATTAAAAGTAAGCTCTCAAACATTAGGTATAGAATCAAACTCAACTTAATATGCAAGACACAAAAAATATTAAGCCTTAGCTTCAAGTTTAACTAGGCTATTTCTGTGCAAAATAATATGCCAGGTCTAAATCTGCATGTTTGATCATTATTTTCAAAAGAAATGGTGGCGTCTCACCAAGTTCCATGAAAATGCCATTGCAAAAATAGATGAGGTAAGATAAGTATTTTTTTCATCTTGTGGGAAATTCAAGAAGTAGCGGGCTACATTACCTTGTCTTACATTAATTCTCGAGTTGCAGCTTTTATTAAATGAATGTAGCTAATGATAAAGCTTTTATCCTTTGGCGCACATATGCATACAACCATAATAAGCTGTGCGCGATCGTGCCCACAGCGCAGAAACTCTCTCTCTCCATCCACTGACAACCAAGAAGCTTTCTACAATCGTAACTGAAAGCTATATATTCTTTTTCGTGGCAACATATCCAAAATCCGAACTGAAGTCGGACCTGACAGTGCGCTCTCAGATTTGAGAATTACTTTCAAAGTTGTGAAGGTGTTTGTGCGCTTTAATAGCTTGGTTGATATAGGGGTCAAACTGTCAATTTGCGCTTCTCTGAACAGAAACAAAAGGTTGACGTAACGGTGTGTCGAACGAACATGTGGGACTGATGTTCAATTTGCGTGACGCGGGACAAAGGGTAAAATTGCTGTACAATCCAACACAAAGTGGGACAGGTGGTCACCCTACCCCTCTACTCCTGCCACATCCCACTTTTATAACTGCCTGTGCTAATAGGCTACCTGATTCAGAGACACAAGCTCACTGCAGCCTCTTCCATGATTTAGACACATTTAAATAAAACAATTTAAAATGAATATCAGTAAATATTCCAATGGAGGACATTTGGTTGAAATGTAAATAAGATTGCAAAGTCTGACTGACTACACTGTAAAAAGTGATTCATTGGATCAATGTAAAAAAAAAAAAATAGGTTAGCAATTCACAATAAAGATTTTACATTGACCTAATCTAAAAAATGTAAAATCTTTATTGTGAATTGCTAACCTATTTTTTTTACATTGATCCAATGAATCACTTTTTACAGTGTACCAAACACAATTATAGGCTCAGCAAAGGCTGCTATTGTCATTATTGTCAGTAGCCTATAGGGATGCAACGGTACAGTGTGCCCACGGTTCGGTATGTATCACGGTTTTGGGGCCACGGTGACGGTACGGTTTCAGTATTTTCCAACAAAAAGGGGTTATTAAATTATTCCATATCAACCATCAGCCTATCTATCAGTCTATCTGCAATTTTCATTTGATTTCTTTCATAAATTGCCTAGTAGATAGGCTACTAGAGGGGTAGACAGAATAAAATAAAACCAACAATTACGGTAGGCCATCAAAGTTAATATTCTTGAAATGTTATGAAATGTCCTAAACTAGTAAATATCCTTCAGTAGCCTAGGCCTATTTTATTGTTTGCTCATTTCCAAATTAGGACATAGTTTCACTATAGGAAATGTACCTATTGTCAGGATGATGTCATTGATTTCAAGTGCTGCTGGTAGCCAACAACAGAATGAGAGGCCTTTTATTCCTAGTACTTAAGGGAAACGGTCTGCGTGACAATGGATTGCATGACATCCCAAACTTCAGAAATTAATTTCTGAGTCTACTGTCAGTGTCTTTACAACACCTTGCTGCAAAGAAGCTTGCCTTTATGTTAATGTTACAATAGCTGAGCCTGGGGATGAGAGGGACACAGGACGTTTTTTTTCTGTAAAACGTTTAGCCTGTCACTTGTTGCATCCAAGCCCAGTCTCACCATACTCGACATTTGATCTAACTCATCGCAAGATAAACTAAGCATTACAGCCCCTAGACATCCTTGTGTAATATTTTACATTATATTTGCGGTAGCCTAGAATTTGGGCGAGTAAGCGCTATTTTCTGACAACTGGTTTAGTAGCATGTGTTGTAGACGCATTTTACGTTATTAAGTGCTTTGTTTATGTAAACGATCATCAGTTTGCATCGAAATCTACCACAGCAGCAATTCTTCTGGCTTGATATTGCCTACTGTTGTGTCTATTCACCTTATTCACCTTATATGCATTGTGTTCTCTAAATGCAGTAATTACTAGAGACACTAGGTGGCGCTAGTGTAATGTATATAATGTGATGAGAAAGAGAAAGTAAAATGATATGCTGCTCCTCCGCTCCTGACTGCGTGTGTGTTCATGTCTTCTGATGAATCTGAATATGAACTAACAACACAACAAATTGGCGACGAGAGTAGTAGTGAAGAAGTGATGGCTCTTCTCTCTTTGCAACCGCCTGCTGTGTTCCTGGATTGCCCAGGTGAACCTAAACTTCCATTTGCTACGTGGAAGAAGTTGTTCGACAACTACTTGCTTGCCATTGGGGGCAATGATTTTTCTGCTGCGAGGAAGAGGGCCCTGCTTATTCACTGCTTGGGAACGGAGGGTAACCGAATCTACAGCACCTTACCACTCGAGACTGACAACTACGACGGATCAGTACAGGCTTTGGAAAAATACTTCAGCCCCAAATTGAACGTTGTCGCCGAAAGATACCGTTTCAGGCAACGAGCACAAGCTGTGGGTGAGTCAACAGATTTGTATGTCGCAGCATTGCGAGAGCTCGTAAAACAATGTAAATTTGGAGGGATGGAAGATGAAATGCTACGGGATCAGATTGTAGAGAAAACAAATAACTCCCGCATACGTGAAAGACTGTTAATGGAGGAAGATTTAACGTTGGACAAAGCACTGCAAATAGCTAGGCGCACTGAAGCTGCCATAGCCGATGCAAAGGCCATAGCTGTCAGTGATACTAAGCCTGTCGCTGCCATTCATGTTCAAAAGAAGGCGCGCAAGCCTAAAGCCAAAACCGCTCAGAAGAATGACGGAGCTATCACGTGCTATCGATGTGGTTCTGCTGATCACAAAGCCAATGACAAATCATGTCCTGCCAAAGACAGCAAATGTAACACCTGTGGAAAAATTGGACATTTTTCAAGAGTGTGCAAATCTGCCCAAAAGCCTGTTAATGAAGTGACTGTGCCTGAAATATCCGTTCTAACTGTTGAAAGTTTCACTACTGATGCAAAACTGATGTGCCCTGTTACTATCACTGTACAAAATACTGCACACAAATGTAATGTTAAATTGCTAATAGATACAGGGTCTGGTGTTTCTATTTTACCAGAGAGTGTTTACAAGGCTAATTTCAGTTCAGTTAATTTGAAAAATCCTGGAGTGCAACTTGTGACCTATTCTAGGGAAAAGTTGACTGTATTAGGATGGCTTAGAGCTGATGTTAATTACAATGGCAGTAGTGCCTCTACAGACTTCTACATAGTGAACACAGGGACGCCTATACTGGGCATGGACCTGGTGACTGCTCTTCAGCTGCACATTAAAGGTGGACAGTTAATACCAGAGGCTCCGAAGGTCTGTGCTACACTTGACCAAGCCGAAGCTCCAATCACTCAATGTGAACAGGAATGCGAATCTCCAGTTGCGTTTGGATGTGCTAAGAACTTTGTGCACAAGGTGAAGCTCCGGCCTGAAGTGAAGACTGTACAGCAAAGACTTCGACGATTACCCCTCTCAGTTCGTGAAGCTGTTTCCAAGGAACTAAAGAACCTGGAAGAGCATGGTATAATTGAGAAAATTGATGCGTCTGAATGGGTCTCTCCGATTGTTGTCACTAAAAAGAAGACTGGTGGCATATGCATGTGCGTTGATTTGAGAGAACCTAATAAGGCTGTGATTATGGATAGCCATCCTTTGCCACTGATTGAGGACATACTGTCAGAATTGCGAGGCGCTGTCATGTTCTCAACTCTAGATTTGAAATCTGCTTACCATCAACTGAAACTGCATGAGGAGAGTAGAGGGCTCACTGCTTTCATTACGCATGAAGGCTTGTACCAGTATTGCAGAGTCCCCTACGGGCTAAGTTCAGCGCCTTCAGCTTTTCAAAAGATGATGACTGAAATCCTCAAGGGCCTTAAAGGGGTACAATGCTACCTTGATGATGTCATTGCTTATGGCTCTTCAGAAGCTGAACATGAGGCTAATCTGCGTGCAGTGTTACACAGAATTAATGATGCAGGACTGAAACTCAATGTTGATAAATGCCAACTACGTCAAACCACTCTGAACTTTCTAGGCCAAAAGATTGGACCAGAGGGTCTGCTACCAGATGACTCGCATGTTGCTGCTATCCTACAAGCTCCACCCCCTGCCGATCCTGCAACCCTGCGCTCATTCCTTGGCCTGAGTGCATGGTATAGCAAGTTTGTTCCCAACTATGCAACTGTTGTTGAACCAATGAGAGCTCTCCTACGAAAAGACTGCTCATTTCACTGGAACAAGGCAGCTCAAGCAGCATTTGACCAAGTCAAGCAGTTGATTGTGCATAGCCCTGCACTCGTGCTTTTTGACCCCAGCAAGCCTACCATTGTATCAACCGATGCTTCAGACTACGGCGTAGGTGCTGTCTTAACTCAGCTGGACAGTAAGGGTGCAGAGCAGACTATTGCTTTTGCTTCTCGCAGTCTGTCTAATGCAGAGAGGAAATACTCAATTGTAGAGAAGGAAGCTTTAGCCTGCGTCTGGGCCGCTGAGAAATGGCGGACTTGGCTGTGGGGAAGAAAATTCCTCTTACGTACTGATCATCAAGCACTAACAACGCTGCTGACTACTAAGGGAAATAATCGTGCTGGTCTTCGCATAGCGAGATGGTCTGCTCGCCTACTGGAGTTTGACTATGATGTTGAATACAGAACTGGATCTCTGAACCATGTTGCTGATTGTTTGTCTAGGCTTCCACTTCCTGAAACAGACAATGCATGTGCAGAAGATGTTGAGTCTGTAGCTGCTATCCTCACGGACCTGAGTGCTGTGTCTGAGGAGGTCTTTCGCTCAGAGTGCAACGCCTGTCCAGTACTCACCAAGCTACGTGTTCAGATACAGAAAGGCTGGCCCTCACGAAAGACTACATTGGAGCCTGACTTACAGCCATACTTCCCTATTCGCCATGAACTTGCAGTCATGAATGAATGCGTCGTCAGAGGTACTCATCGTTTGCTGGTTCCATTATCACTGCAGAAAAGACTCATTGACATAAGCCATGAAACCCACCAAGGTATTGTACGCACCAAACAACGCCTTAGGGAATTGTACTGGTGGCCTAAAATGGACTGTCAGGTAGAGACTTGCATTAAGAACTGTACTACATGCAGACAAAAAGATAAATCCACTGTCACCCATGATGCTCCACTTCAGCCTGTTCCCCTACCAGCTGCTGCCTGGGAAAAGGTGTCTGTGGACATCATAGGCCCGATTGAAATAGCACCTCCTGACTGTAGGTTTGCCATATCAATGGTAGACTACTTTAGCAAATGGCCTGAAGTAGCTTTTGCACCACTGGCTGATACAGCTACTATCATCCTGTTTCTGACTTCAGTTTTCTCTCGAGAAGGGAATCCAAAGACATTGATCAGTGATAATGGACCTCAATTTCTCTCTTCTGAATTCGCTGATTTTCAAAAAAAGAGGGGAATCCAACACCTGAGATCTTCAGTGTATTATCCGAGAGCGAATGGCGAAGTGGAGAGGTTTAATAGGAGTGTTAAAGACTGCTTACAAACTGCGTCAATTCAAGGTGAACCCTGGAAGTCATTCCTGAGAGCTTACTTAATGGACTACAGAGCAACACCCCATTCTACGACTGGAGTATCCCCTTCAGAACTGCTCCATGGTCGGCGAATGAGAACCAAGCTACAGGTAATTGACATGCCTGTCCCATCAACGGATAAGACATCTGTGCAAGAAAGAGTGGAGAATAAACAACTCAAAATGAAAGAATACACTGACTTGCGCAGACAAAACTTCCAATTTCCAACCTGGTGACCAAGTGCGGGTTAGGAAGCCATGGAAAGTAAAGAAAGGAGAACTGAAGTTTTCTGAACCAAAAACTGTACTGAAGAGAAAAGGACTAGACACTTACCTGCTGGATGATGGAAGGACCTGGAATGCCTCACACCTTTCAGCACTTCCAGAATTGAGCACAGATACTGATTCTGATAGAGCAATGGACTGTGTTAATACAGGGACTGAACAAACGTCTGACACTGACTGTGATACCCAGCCCAGACCTGTCAGGATTAGGAATGCACCTAGCTGGACAAAAGACTTTGTCATGGAAAAGTAAATTGTGTTATTTACTATGGTGAAATGTGTTGAAATGTGTTGCTGAATTACATACACTGTTAAGAGTGATAATGCCAGGTTAATTTAGCTTAATATAGTTACTAGAGGCATTCTTTGTTCGAAAGGGGAAGATGTTGTGTCTATTCACCTTATGCTGGGAACAGACCTACCGACTTTCTCAGTCTTTTACGATTAGAACGCCAGTCTTTTACGATTAGTGAGCCAAACCTACAGACTCAATCTGGGACGATTGACGGTCGTTCATGAACACAAACCTAACGATCGAGTTGTCGGCATTTTAATGTCATAATTGGTATCATAGCGACCTCAGAACGGACTGGTTAAGATCATATCAAACATGTTTGATTCAGTCGGACCCAGTCGTAATTGCGTCAACAATGGGAAGAATCGCATCGTTACAAATCTGTCACCCAAACACACATAACGATTCTAGCCACGACTGAAACTTGCGACTACTCATGATTACCCGTGACTACCCATGACTGGCCCGGACGTTCCATCGTATCAAAATCGGGGTTAAAAATCGGTAGGTCTGTTGCCAGCTTTATATGCATTGTGTTCTCTAAAATGTAGTAATTACTAGAGACACTAGGTGGCGCTAGTGTAATGTATATAATGTGATGAGAAAGAGAAAGTAAAATGATATGCTGCTCCTCCGCTCCTGACTGCGTGTGTGTTCATGTCTTCTGATGAATCTGAATATGAACTAACAACACAACACCTACTTTCTGAGTGAAGCTTTTAGCTCATCTCTCTCCGTCTAACGTGCAGTGAGTGAAAAGTTTCACACATTTGACAGGCGGAGCTAATTAGCATAAAACCATGCTGATTGGTTGAGGGTTCTAGAGCTCAGCATGTAGAGCTCGTGAATGCTGGCTGCATAAGCAAATTTCAGGGAGCTTCAATAGATTCACATTTTATTAATAAACCGAAATATTGCGGTTTACGAAAGTTTATTGAACCGTAGCGGGCGTATCGTTCAGTAACCGTAAAATTACCTCACATGGAGTACTTAAAATAGCTGTAATGAATTAGGTTATCCATTTAATTGATTGCTATGGGAAGCTATGTAACAACTTGTGAAAATGCACCAGATTGCACCAAGTGGCAACTTATTTTTTCAAAAATCTCTTGGGGGAGGATCCCCAAACCCTCCTACTACTTAACTATACACATTAAATATGTGTATTAAATAATTCCATATTGTTGATTGATTGACAAGTGGTCTACTACCTGCACTGTTGGGTTACATGGCTTGTTTACACTATACCAATACCATTTGACGCTGAATTTTATTTCATTAGTAGCCTACTGTTTTGTAGCCTATACAGTATGTGCCCTTGTGAAAAAACTCTCGCCCCACCTCGGCCCCCCTTGTAAATTTGGTCTAGAACCGCCACTGGACGCAGCCTTCTGAACTGAGCACTAACAATAAACAATAACAACTTGGGTTGTCCTTGTCCGGATGGTATGGCATCACAGTTTTCTGACAAGAACTTTGAATTTCGATTCGTCTGACCACAGAGCAGTTTTCCACTTTGTCACAGTCCATTTTAAATGAGCCTTGGCCCAGAGAAAACGCCTGCGCTTCTGGATCATGTTTAGGAATGGCTTCTTTTTTTGACCTATAGAGTTTTAGCTGGCTATGGTGAATGGCACGGAGGATTGTGTTCACTGACAATGTTTTCTGGAAGTAGTCCTAAACCCAATTTGTTATTTCCATTACATTAGCATTCCTGTATGTGATCCAGTGCCATTTAAGGACCCAATTATCATGGGCATCCAGTATGGTTTTCTGGCCTTGACCCTTATGCACAGAGATTGTTCTAGATTCTCTGAATCTTTGGATGATGATATGCACTGTAGATGATGATGCCTTCAACCTCTTTGCAATTTTTGTCTGAGAAACTCCTTTCTGACCTCGCACCACTACTTTTTCCGCAGCATTTGGGGAACTGGTGATCCTCTGCCCATCTGCCATTCTCGGAGGCTCTTTTCATACTCAATCATGTTGCCAATTGACCAAATAAGTTGCCAATGGGTCATGAAGGTGTCCCTGATATGAAAATTTTACTTATTGCTACCCGTCCCTACTATTTTGGAATGTGTAGCTCTCATAAAATCCAAAATGAGCCAATATTCAGCATAACATTTCAAAAAGTCTCACTTTCAACATTTGCCATGTTATCTATATTCTATTGTGAACAATATATAGGTTTATGAGATTTGTAAATTATTGGATTCCATTTTTATTAACAATTTATGCAGTGTCCCAACTATTTTGGAATTCGGTTTGTATTTACATGTACAGCTCCACTGAAAGCTAGTGTACATAAAGTGTGACATTCTAGCATAATTTCAAGAGTATTTAGTGTATTTAAATTTAAATAAAGTAGTAATACTTCTATGCTTTTGGTATACTTCATACTAAAATTGAGTTAAAATGAAACAACTTCAAGTTTAATGCAAACATATTAAGTACACTTCTGTTGCATGCTTCCCTTGTAACATTCAACATTCAAGTTCCCTCATAATGTACTAATAGTACGTCAGAACTATACTCTAAATATTATGCAAATCAACACACAGCATACTAACTCCATATCTCAAGTGTACTATTCCATGCTATTTATATGCTTTAGATTTAACTAAGAAAACATTCCAAGTGTATTGAATACTTACTTTTAATAATGTCAGAGTATATTGCTAATATCAAATGACTACAGTTGAAGTGTGTCATTTCGCTGTAACGGCCATATTAACTGTACACTGAACATATTCCAATTGTATTTAAAGTGTTGCTTGAGTGTTACTGAAATGTGTACAATATGAATAGTAATTAGGCATTTTCATGTCCCTTGGAATACGTTTCTGCTACATCCGAAATAGAGTGTGGATCGGGCCGATTTTTTCTGTCCAAGTTCGACCCGAGTCCGACAGAACAGTGATCAAATCCAAACTGAGCCTGTTACGTGTTAGCATACTTGTGTCCGAGTCCGACCTAACACCGAATCACACTATTTTCATTGCCCTGCTAATGACACAGTCCAGTTTCATCAATCAACTTCAGGGAGCGCATCAGCGCGCACGCACACACACACACACACACACACACACACTCAGACAGTGACTGGGCCCAGTCAAGTTGGCCAACTTAAATCAATAACATGAGCCTTTTTAAATGAAGTAGCCCTGGGCTAACGCTAATTTTGTGGTAGCCTAGCCTAGAAGACGGTAAAGTTCAATTTTATCCGCAAGCTCACCTTTCATTAAAGTAGCTCCATCTCCGTTTCTCTCCCTCTCCTTTCTCTACCAGAATTAGCCATCTCTTTGTTGTTTATTCTCCAATAACATCCACACGAAAAAAAGTTCTTGTCGTTGTTGTGCTGCATGTCTGTAGATCTAGCCCAGAATGTGAACAAAACCTCATTCTAGCCTATAGCTCTTTCTGGTTGGTTAAAAGTTTGGCTGCTATAGTAACAGGAATAAACGCACATTGATGTGCATTTAAGATTTCCTAAATTAGATGGGATAAGATTCCCTTTGTTTTGTTTTGCTTCTGTAATATACCTACCATTAAAAAAATAATAATTTGAAAAAAAAAAATTAAAAAAAAGTGTCCGAGTTCGACCCGAGCCCGAATAGAAGTTATAAATATTTGTTTGAGTCCGACCCAGTGGTGGCTGGTGAATATTTTTTTTGGTGGGGCTGGTGTGTCAAAAGATTTCCTGCCTAACCCATTCAAATTAAAAGTCAGAAAATTAATACAATTCCACAATAATAATTTATTTCCCCATATAGCTGCCATTTGCAGCTATATTAATTCCTATTTATACTCTTGAAAAGAACAGTATGAAATACAACATTCAATTTCACCATTAACAGCTAGCCTATATTAGTTCTTATTTATACTTTGGAAAAGAACAGTATGAAATGCAACCCTCAATTTCACCATTTGTCACCAAACATACAAAGTAGGCATACACCATACTGTACTGCCATTATCTTCAGCCAAACAGTTCAGAGATTGTGTGTGTGTGTGAGAGAGAGAGGTGGTGGTGTGTTTGTGTGTGCGAGAGAGAGGGGAGGGGGGGTTGTGTGTGTGTGTGTGTGTGTGTGAGAGAGAGAGAGAGAGGTGGTGTCTGTGTGTATGAGAGAGAGATTTGATGAATTTGATACATTACTTGTATGAACCTTAACGTTATATTATTTCCCCTTACCACAGGGAGTTGCACAGAATCATTTAGCCTACTTAGGTAAAGGGAAAACACTAACGTGACTACAGCAGAAGAGTTCTTCAGTCTCCACAGATGGATTGTCTGCTAGTTAGTTAGCTGCAGCCAGAGCCTACTACAGTAATGGCTATGCAAATTATTAGTATCAAAACTGTGTGTAAATATTATTTACAACTCCGGTACTGTACTCTGTGATCATGTCTGATGGTGACAGCTAAATATGCGCACAAGACGTTACAATCGTGGACAGTTTTGACGATGCTAATCAGTGAATGGCTACTGTTAGCGAAACGTAGCCTACAACTATAGCATACAACCAGCACAATAACTCAAACACACTAACGTTAGCAGCCCGTCAGCAACCACAATCAAACACATAAAAACTTTATGGACTTCTTACCTTGTCCTTCACATTACCCTTACTACTTGCTGAAGTAATCCCTTTTCGTTTAGTAGCCTCATGTGTACTGAAAATGTTCGCAACTTGGATAAAATTGATATCTGTCCACAAATGCAAACGCCAGTCTTGCTAACCGATCTGTGCCAAAATGCGTTGGCTTTATGCTACAATGTTTGTAAACCACACAAATAACCCGTTTGACGTAGTAGGCTAGAATAGTAGTCCAAAGAGAGGTTTGTGTTAAGTCGAAAGCTGGTAGAAACTATGTTAATTTCCTTTATTTAATGATAACTCAGCCTAATACAAAGTTAAGGGAAGGTTGGAGGTCCTTTAGATTTTTCCCCTCTAGCTGTGTTACGTTTATCACTGACTGTAGCAATCTAACTTTCGCACTTTTTTTGTAGCTGGGGCGAAAATTCAAGCGCCCTAAAGCCATTAATTTTGGTGATGCTGATTGGCCAAATAATTTTTAATTTTCCCTGGCAACGGGAAACAATTGGTTATTTCGCAGCACTTCAGGGGCGCTTTGATGAGCGCCTCAGAGGAGAAATTATACTTGAGAAATGACACTGTCGGTCGAAATGCACTGTTTAATGAGAGGAAATGGTGGAAATGTTGTTTTAATAATTCATATTACATGTAGGCACATACTATTAAGTAAAACTGACATTGATGATACTTTTTAAATATATATATGTATTACGACTTTTCCCCTCAACACCTGGGAGGGCAGCGCCCGAGCGCCCCCTATGGACCAGCCGCCACTGGTCCGACCGAACCCATAGGGTTCCGACGGGTTCCGTCGGGTTTCCATGCTCTAATCCGAAATGCCTTTGAAGTGTCATCCAAGGACATAAGCAACATAATAATAACACATCTTAAAGTGTCATTCAAGTACACATGAAAGTAATTTGAAAGTGTCTTTAATGCATCAAACAGATGCTAAGTTTACAGGCAATTGTACGACCAACACAATGATTCAAATACGTTGCAATTACAGTACATTAAACTTTATTTTAAAAAAAGTAAGTGAAAACATACAGCAAACGTCCCTGGTATTGGCCTAAACATTGTTTAAAAAAACTGTGTTTGCACATTCTACTATCAGCTACTATATTGTCACATACTTTGCAAATTATTTGCTGTCATAACATTCATTAACAACATGTACACTTTAATTACTGTTAGACATAATATTGGCTCAAATCCTTACTTACATACTGTACCCAGGCATAACGTAATGCCATCCTGGCAGAAATAAACCTTATAAGTTATGTTATAAATAGACAGGTCATTTGCTGGAAAAATTAGGCCTAGTTTCCTGTCAAAGTTTTCTCTGTGGTTTCCAGATCAGAAGGCCTATTAAAAGAGATTAAGACTTGGGGCCACCTCAAATTTTGCCCAAAATCCAAAATGGCCGACATTTTCCAAAATAGCATATTTTGATACAGTTTCAGCCATTTTGGAAGGCCATAATTGTTAAAGATGGTCTCTTTTCCACAAAATACTTTCATATTCCTTCAAAGACATGTTAACAAAGGTTGACTAAGCAAAAAAATTGTCAATTAAAAACTACCCCCTTAAAATATATCAAAGAAATTGGTCAAAATTGGTAGAATTTCGCATTTTGGCATCATTCGACATTATAATGACTCCTTTTTCACAGAAAACCTGTTTTTTTCCACTGAATATGTATCTGCTGATCAGAAGGCCTATTAAAAGAGATTAAGACTTGGGGCCACCTCAAATCTTGCCTATAGTCCAATATGGCCGACATTTTCCAAAATGGCGTATTTTTATATAGTTTCAGCCATTTTGGAAGGCCATAATCATTAAAGATGGTCTCTTTTCCACAAAATACTGTCATATTCCTTCAAAGACATATTAACAAAGGTTGGTTACGCAAAAAAATATAGAAATAAAAATGACCCCTTAAAATATATCAAGGAAATTGGTCAAAATTGATAGAATTCCACATTTTGGCATCATTCAACACTATAATGACTCCTTTTTCACAGAACACCTGTTTTATTCCACTGGATATGTATCTGCTGACCAGAAGGCCTATTAAAAGAGATTAAGATTTGGGGGCACCTCAAATTTTGCCCAAAATCCAAATGCCAGACATTTTCCAAAACAGCGTATTTTCATACAGTTTCAGCCATTCTGGAGGGCCATAATCATTAAAGATGATCACTTTTCCACAGAAATACTGTAATATTTTGTTGACAAAGGTTGACTATGACTAAACAGAAAAATATCTAAATAAAAATGACCGCCTTAAAATGTATCAAGAAAATTGGTAGAATTTCACATTTTGACACCAGTTAACATTATAATCAGTGGTTAAAGTAGGATTTGGCAGGAGGAGGAACTCTCATATTTTGTGTCGGCACAAACAAAGAAAAATGTATAGAAGAAGAATAGGCTCATATTGTTTATTTATCTGAGGTGCCGGTACTGCGTACCCCCGCATTCCCCCCCACTTTAACCCCTGATTATAATGATTCTTTTTTCACAGAACGCTTGTTTTATTCCACCAAATATGTATCTGCAAAGGTTAACTAAACCAATTGAAAATAAAAAATGAAATTGAAAATTGGCAGGCTAACCCATTTTGCCCAAATTTGAGTTCTGCAACTCAAAATGCTTTTCAAAATCTTTCTTCTTGGGGCCACGTAAAGAGTTGCCCAAAAGACAAAATGGCCACCATTTTCTGAGATGGTGGATCACATAGTTTCAGCCATTGGAAGGTCATAATAATTGAAGATTGATGACAAAAAAATGGTCATTATCCTGCATGTTTACATAGGTTACACAGGACTTTTTTGGAGTTATTGTCGAGAGAGGTACACATGAAGAGATCAAGCTTTAGGTCTGATTTATTGGTCAATTCTTGCTACCAACATTTTAGAAAAGGATCAGAGTATGACTAATTACTATTAGCCTACATTATATTATATAACAACAACATAATTCAAAATGGCCTGTTCTGTTGGTATAGCCTTTGTTGCTTGGAGCATTGAAGATTAGCCTGACATAGCCCTTCCATAATACTGCTGTTCATCCATATTCATAGTCTGGAGGTTCTTTAACCTGACGCGATTATAGGACGGGGGGCAGTAGCCTGGGTGAAAGCCAACTGTTGATTATGTTATACAGTCTGGCCCAATGCAATTCAATGCGTTCAGTAATAACAGATCTCTGGCAAGTTCTGATCTATTTTGACATCGTAGTTGTAATAAATCCCCAAGATCATGGATGTTAATGTCATGTACCAATTTTATGAATGTAATTCGAAAGTAGGGGGGAGAATAACAAACGCGTTCCTATGCTGTAGGACTACAAAGTTCTGAGACTTTGCTCTAAACTGTGTGCTGATTGGCTAAACCGTAGAGCAACCGAGGGAAAGGGAGCTAGTGGGGCTTGGGCCAGACTAAGTATGGAGATAAAATTGTTTAGTGGAGGTACGTAAGATGGCACCGCCAGGCTAGGGGGGGAGGGCATTCAGTTCTGGTTTGAAATGATTGGACAGCTCGTCTAATCAGCTTCGCTTATTGGTCGGTTGTCTCTCTACCGATGTAAACCCACCCCAGAAGACTGCCCCCAGACCTAGCCTGGCGAATGCCAAACTAAAATCACAAGTGATATTTAGTCTGGGGACCTACCTATTGCATTTCTCGTAGCGGAAGCATCGTTTACAATTGTCCATAGCCGTTTATTGGGTGCTACGAATGTCTATCATAGCGTCTGTACATACCTCGGGGGCAAATACCAGAGCCACCACGTGACGTAAAATGCAATCGAGGGCCGTACAAATCCCTTTTTGTTCTGCGATTGGATACCGAAAGCAAGCGAGAAAAACGGCCATGGTCACCATGTTCCTCTGCAGAGTGAAATGAAATAAACGTGCAAAGGAGCATGGGAATTCCCAGGCTACCCCAGACCATGAATACGGATGAACATTTGTATTGTGGGTGGGCTATGTCAGGCTAATTGAAGACTGCACAGACACACACAAAAAAAACATGTTGGTTTGCTATACCCTTAAACAGAGCCTTTATTAGTGTGTGGGAGATCCATATGTTCCTCACAGTCTGTAGTGACAGCTGGTTTTTACACAGTTTAGAAAATCTTGTAAGTCTCTCGCAGTTAACCTACAGTTCCTTAGTGCAGCAGAAGTGAGGAACCATCAGTCTTCTTGGGGTGTTCTCTTCCTAAGACAGCCACTTCTTGGTCTGTCTTTGACTTCCGCAGTCTCATGGAACTTGTTTCTAAGTTTGGAAATGGTGGACTGACGCCAAATGATGCTGCCACTCTATATGCTGGGTTTCCCTACTGTGTGGGGCCATATCCCGAAGGAACAAACGTGGCATCTTTCCACAACCACAACCCCAACCCCAACAAGTTGCAGAACCCATGCTCAGATAATAGTAAAGGCACACCAGTTGCACTCAACTTTGCGCTCAAACCGCGATGACTGACAACAGAAAATTATTACTGGCCATTTTGACACATTTTTGGTTGGCACTATTCACATGTTTGGTTTGTGTTGCTGTGACAAATCAACAACGAAAATGATATAAAACGCTTGATTGGTATTACTAAAGGGGATTACTTACTTTTTGTGCTTGGTTTATTTAGCATACAAACAAAGATATCCACAAAAATGATTAACAACTGAAGCCAACAGCTTGTCTTCTAAAATATAAAACCTTGGAACTTGAATGAACTGTCAAATGTGTCTTTTGAAGGAATATGACCATTTTTTTGTCTTCAATCTTCAATAATTATGACCTTCAAGAACGGCTATAACTATGGCTAGAAACTATATGAAAATCCACAATCTCAGAAAATGTTGGCCTTATTGTCTTTTGGGCAAAATTTGATGTGGCCCCAAGGAGCCACACAAGATTTTAAAAAGCATCTTGAGTTGCAGAAATTAAATTTGGGCAAAATGGGTTAGCCTGCCACATTATTATTTCACTTTGGTTTTAGGGATCTCCATATAATAAGTGTGCTGTATGCTGAAACCTGTTATTTCCATGGAAATATTGTATGTAGCATCCTTGTTTTTCTTAAGACATTGCACTATAAGATAAGATTTACTGTTGCTTACTCATCCTAAACATGTATTTGATAGAATAGGACATGTGTTTGTGACAGAGAGGTCATTATACCCCCTAACGATGTGAAAATGTGAAATTCAAACAATTTTGGAGCAATTTTCCTAAGTAGTTTTAAAGTGATAATTCTTATCTTCAATTTTCCTTGTTTAATTAACCTTTGCAGATACATATTCAGTGGAATAGAACATCATCATTATAATGATAAATGAGGCCAAAATGTGAAATTCTACCAATTTTGACCAATTTCCTTGCTATTATTTTAATGGGGTCATTTTTATTTATATGCTTTTTGTTTAGTCAACCTTTGCAAACATGTCTTTAAAGAAATATTACAGTATTTTGTGGAAAAGTGATAATTTTTTTATGATTATGGCCTTCCAGAATGGCTGAAACTGTATGAAAATATGCCATTTTGGAAAATGTCGGCCATATTGGATTTTTGGCAAAATTTGAGGTGGCCCCAAGTCTTATTGTCTTTTAATAAGCCTTCTGATCAGGCAGAAACATATTTGGTGGAATAAAACAATGTTCTGTGAAAAAGGACTAATCATAATGTTGAATGATGCCAAAATGCGAAATTCTACCAATTTTGACCAATTTTCTAGATATATTTTAAAGGGGTAATTTTAATTTATACATTTTTTTGTTTAGTCAACCTTTGTTAACTTGTCTTTGAAGGAATATGACAGTATTTTGTGGAAAAGAGATCATCTTTAATGATTATGGCCTTCCAGAATGGCTGAAACTGTATGAAAATACGCCATTTTGGAAAATGTCGGCCATATTGGATTTGGGGCAAAATTTGAGATGGCCCCAAGTCTTAATCTCTTTTAATAGGCCTTCTGATCAGGAATCCACAGAGAAAACTTTGACAGGAAACTAGGCCTAATTTTTCCAGCAAATGACCTGTCTAAAATAGACTTTTGTAAAATAGTAAAGGGAAATGGGTAACTGTACACTGTAAAAAAAAGACTTTGTAATGGTCACTTGAAAAATGTGTGGAAACTTGTTGCCTCAAACGAGTTTAGGAAATATAACTTTTAGTTTCAAGTTCAGTTTACTTCACATCTATACTGTACTGTAATGTTTACTTACCAGAAAGTAAGCACTACGTAAGACTTACTTGTTCAAGGTACTTAAAATCAACTAGTAACGTTAATCTTTACTTCATAACATGCAGTAAAGCTTACTTGAAAGAAAGTTGATCTTACTATTGTTAAAATAATGTTATACATTGAGTCGTGAAAAGGGTTCTTCGTGTAGGCTATTCTTTCTTGCAAAATATCAAGAAAAAAATACAATAAAACATGATTTCTAACCTAAAACAACTTACTAACATAATGAAATAAAATAAGCTGACAGCTCAGATCTGTTATTTTTATGTTTTTTTTTTTTTTTGTAAAAACATTCAGGCCACCTCTTGTGTTTTTACAAAAATGTACATTTTTGGCTGTTTCCATCAACGAATATTTTCTACATTCTCCATATCACCTTAATGCATGATTGAAAGGATGGGTGCAGGCAGGCTTAAGAGACACTACTTGGCATTCCTCCTGATCAGGAACCTGAATGTTGCTGGGGCCATTAGCCTTCATTCTTCATATCAGGAAAAAAGAAGAAAATAAAAAAAACATAAGTGATGTTAGATACTACAACTCATATAGGAGGGAGGAAAAAATGTCTCATAATATGGGATAAATGAATAGGTCTATTCAGACACTATTGACACAGACACATTAGGCTAATGCTACAAGATATCACCTTCAAGTTACATTAGAATGAGACTGTAGAGCTGTAGGCTATCATTGAAAACACCCTTCACTACAAGCCTTAATTGGATTAATAAATACTTCAAACCTCAAAAGAAACAACTAGCTTTCTTTTATCCAACAGCCTGCTAAAACAGGACTGTGAACTTGAAACATGCACGGTTTTTCACACAGCTGAAAATGTCTTTTCATGCTGACTAGCATGCTAAGTCTTAGCATGATAGCACACACTTTCTCTAGAAACATGGCTAGAAAATTTGTTGACAACTCACTATGATGTGCAATTTCAAAATGTGTACTGTATATCATCCAAATAACTTAAAATTCCACAGGACTTAATCGCTAGAATATGTTTATGCTTTGAATGGTCTCAGGTAGCGTTAGCTCAATTGTTTGGTGAAATACTTAGACTAGCACTTGAATCAGAACAAAGCCAACTCTTTTGCGCTCATGAGCTACTTAAACATTAATCTGAAAAATGACTTGAGAAAATGAGATAATAAACTTACCAGACAAAGCAGTTTCAAAGCTAAACTCCAGAGAGAGGTAAGAAGAAAAAGAGCTTCTGCTCTTCTAACTGATGGAATCGAATGTTACGTTAATCTACTGCACCTGCGTGCGATTAAAGGGCCTGCACTATTAAGCCTACTTCTGTATGGCATTTTGTTGACCTTGTCCATGCAAGTTTGGTACTTATGTCTGTCAAGTAAGAACAACAAATCAGCCCAGGGGAAATAATGTATAGCCTACTTGTGATACTGCAGTAATAGACGGTGGGCCGAAGGCCTCTATCTGCTTTACTTTTTCACTTTTGGACAAAACTGGAGAAGAGTAGTTGATTTTTCATATGTGCAATACATATTTTTTTCTAAGCTCATTTCCGCTTGTTGGCAGCCTCAACTCGATCATATTTTTGAGAAAATCAACTTTATGTTTCATAACTTAAGCAGGCAAGCGTTATCAGGGCCACACGTACTGCATACCAATCAAAAAATCGTATTCGCCTCACGTGGCTTGAGAAACGCCAATGAAGACTCGAGAAAGACAGAGTGCGAGACTGTTTGAGGAAGTAGGAAGACGACTCGACAGGGAGAGGTTGGCAAGCAAGCTGGACATCACGGAATTTGCACTATAATGTGTGTAATGATGCATGTTACCAACAAGTTACTATTTTGACAGTGTAGTGTTTATAATTAAGAGTCTCCGTTAACCTACCTTGCGTGAACGAACAGAACTATTCAAGGTCTATTCAACATAATGTCCATAACGATAGAGCACAGCTAGAGCTATTGCTAACTGTTTTGCTAACTGCTGATGTGTTTGGACTTCAGTATAACTTAATATATCGAACAACACACCGATACAATGCCCTGTACACTTTAAACTAATGTCCGGAATGTTATCTTGGTGATTGTCATTCAGTTTAGTATAATGACATCTATGTAAGTTAGCTATTTTTGACAGATATATTTTCTCCATGTCACTGCTCTTTGTACCTGAACGCATGATGTGACAAATAAATGTACTGAATCTTTCTAGTTCTGCTGTTCAATCAAGCCAACACCTTGTTACATTACGTGTGCCTAAACAAGCATTCAAGTAAATAAATTTGAACTTTAGTCTTCGATGGTCAAGGGCTAAAGCTACCTCTTTCTTTGAGCAGAAAATGCAGGTGGGTAGGCTACATTAGCTATTGAAAATAGTACAGATAGATATTATAGCAAATAGACACTAGAGTCATTACAAAGTAGGCCAACATTTTTCTAATCCCATGTGCTGATTTGCCTTTTCCATTGATATAAAGATATCTTATTGACAAGAAGGTGTCTGCAATTCATCTCTACAACAATGAAACGGGCTACAGTCAGCTACAGCCTAATAATGCCTGAAACGTTTGTGTTACTGCAGTTAAGCATAGTAAACTGTCATTACTAACATGTTAGGATATTATACACATTTTCTGTGGTCAACGAAAAGATTGTGAAGAAACATTGTCCTTTATAATGTGCAAGCACTACCTTAATGATAACCGAACCTCTCCTAAGACCTGAAGTTGAAGAGATTCTGACAATGGGTCCAGCGTCAATTTTATTGCAATTTTTAGTGACAACGATTGTTTGTAAGCCAACTGTTTGCTTATGTAACAGAGTTAATGAAATGTAGATCTAGCCTAACACACAACGCAAAGAAGAGTACAGCCGCTACACTTACAAGTGATAGCCTACGATTTGCTTCAACCTCTGCTGCTGATAGCTAGGCTACACTATAGCAGATGACATGTTTCTTATTAAGAATTTCACCGTTGGATTTATAAAGTCAATATTCTGCAGCATGCCCAGACAGGAACAAGGTAAGATTTATACAAAAAGTGGGTTGACAACTATTATCTGAAGTTCTATGATCTAAAATAAGCCATCTGAAGGGGATTTTGCAGCGTTTTCTGACATTGCTGCTTAGCTGGTGTTTACATTCCGAGGCGGGTCCTATTGAACTCTTACTTGATTTTAGGACTCAAAATGCCGACATTTGATTGGGTTATACCTATAGATTTCCTTGCATATGCCCGAGGAAAATAACGATTAAAACCTACTGTTTTTGACGATATATGATCAAACCAGAGCTGCCAACAAATTTTGTTAGGCTTAATACCATTTGTTTATATCACAGATGAAAACTTGTCTACTCTTCTGATGTTTTTTACAAAACAACACGAAAAACGCCCTCGGCCCACCGTCTATAAGGTGTAGACCCCGTTTACACAAACACAGATAACCATAAAGACGCACATGTTTCTCTGCGGTTGCACCTCTCTGTTACACTTATCCGAAGGTGAAGACGGAGAGTCTCACCAACTCCGGGCAAGGTGGAGATGTCGGAGAACCCCGTCTTCAGACATATGTGTAACTACCCATAACCGGAGCTCTAGCACCAAAGACAGTTGGAGCAAACGAGAAGCACCTACGTTCGCGCATAGTAGCCTAGTAGATTTTCACAAGGGCACCACCTGGTTTTGAATGATGTCAGGACTTTTACCAATAAATCGTCTTTTTGGAGTTATCATGGTTTTTTTGGCATGTATCTCTCATCTGTAAGTGTTCAACATGATTTCAAGACTAATGTTGTAGCTAAACGGTTATTGTTGGTATTTTTATCAGATGAAGCTGCCAGGCAGTAAATAGCCTACTAAAATTTCAAGTTGTTAGCGAGCTAACGCTAGCGATCTAGCTAACGTAATGTTTTACATTTATATTTGAGATTTAATTTATTGACAGCCTGCGGGTAACATTACTGAGTTCATTTTAAGTGGATCAGCGCAAACGTAAACATAGTTTACTGCAATATGTGAGGTTTGAGCAAAGTCCAAAACGACTAGCTTATAGTTAGCATATAGCTATTTCGTCATGGTAACTGCCAAACAAACCCTCTCTGTCTAGAGCTAAAAAGCACACTTGGTTCATACAAAATTGTTTTGCAGAGGAGCGATTGAATTGTCACTTGTTGGTTTCATGATCACAGACAATATTATGGCACACAAACATTAATATCATTCTATAATTTCTTAAGGGAAAATGTTAATGATGTGACGTAACGTTAATGTGACACTGCTGCTAATGCAGACCGAAACACTTCACGTTTGTGGCTATCTGCCACGATGTTGCTCCCTTGAAAGATCTTTGATAAAACTGTGACGTGGTGGTTAATTGTCACTGCCTTTCTTAGCCGTTTTTGATGTTTGTGTAAATGCGATTGTTTTCTTACTCGGGGGAGGGGAAGATAACCGGTTTCTCGAAGACCCGGGGAAGTGTAAACTAAGCAGTAGTGTTATTAGAGTGCATCTTCCTCTTCTTATTCACCTACGTCACTATGTGGCACTAGAACGAGGCTTGGGTGGTAAAACTTCCCCAGAAGTAGCTTCTGGGGATGGGACGCCCCTCATCTGCCCAACTTTCCACCTGACCAACAATAAGAGAGGGGACCAGCAGTAGATTTTCTGTCCAGTATCTATTAGAAATTATTAATTAATATATTTATAAAGCGAAGGGAGTTTTTCCTTGCCCCTGTTTCTCATGGGCTTCGTTCAGATTGGCATCCCAAATCCGATTTCTTGCATATCCAGATTGTATCTAGAATTGATTTCGGATGGTCTGAACAGCAGAAAACCACATGAATTCCGATTTTTCTGAATCTGTTATGCCCTACATACCCATGTGGTGTGAATTGCGATTCGGATATGCTGCGATCTGAACAGCTTTTCCACATGGGATAAGATTTCACCATGTCACTTGCGTCATTTGTCACGTGACACAAGCATCAACACGTGGAATGCAGATGGACGGAAGTGAGAGATTAATGTTAATTCTCCCTTTAAAAAACAGTATCGCTTGCTATAACGTGTCAGTGCGTGTTATGGATTTGCCGCAAATTGCATGACCTGGAGTTTACCTTGCGTGTGGAAAGCAAGGTTTACCTCGCGTGTGGAAAGCAACGTCAGTGAAAGTTTTCAACCACGCATCAGAAAGGCAACTAACAGCTGTTTTGGATGCATCGATGCACTGAAATAAAGATGAGTAACGCTATTCTTCCATCTCTGATACTTCCTTGTTACTTGTAGCTGTGTGCTACGGCCCCACTTAACCATCTGAGAGAGAAACAACCAACATTCTACCCTCCGCGGTTTTGTTCATTATTTGTGGGCATGATGCGTTAGGGTACCATAGTAACCCACGTGGATATGGCAGGTGATTAGTGGACATGGAGATCAGATATGACAAGCAATGTGAACGCGGTCGATAGAGAGATAAGATGTTGATCAGATATGCAAAAAATCTGATTTGGAGTGCAGTCTGAACATAGCCATGGATGCTTCCCGTACTGTCTGTAAAGTGCCGCGAGACAATGCACTGTATTTGAGCGCTCTACAAATAAAATTTAATTGAATTGAATTAACGTTTCGTTGGCACTTCCTCTAGTTTACCACCCGAGCCTCGTTTTCGTTCGGAACGGTCTTTAGTATTTTTTGCCCTCAACAGTGCCTTTTAGGCTGTGCTGCCTGGAAGGTGCTGTTGGGGGCAAAAAACACCATTGAGCGTTCGGAACATGGCGGCCAGGTGAAAAAGGTGAATTATCACTTAATCAGCTCTATATACAGCTTAGAAACTTTTCCCCATAGACTTACATTGGGCTGATGCCAGGCAGCTGGCTCATTAATTAGACTGATTAGCCAGGTGTTTCTGGCCACCTGTAGAGCAACTGTCCCTTTCTTAGGCTATAGAGGAACTCAATTGAATCTCTTAAAACTACAGATCCTGTTCAACTTCCAGTTGTCATCAACTTTGACCCCCGTCAACTTTTCCTCTGTCCACAACCGTTTCAAAATAAAAGTCTTCACTATAATAACTGATGTTAAATGATTTTACTGTATAAACTATTCAACTGTTCAACCATCCCAACTGTCAGTTGTCATCAGCTATGACCCCTCTCAACTATGTCCTCTGTCCACAACTATTTCAAAATAGTTAGCATGTTAATTAGCTTTTATGTTTTTTGATGCTATTCAACTCAGCTAAGTCTTGAGGCCATCATGTTAGCATTATTAGCATGCTAGCTAACATAGCTAACATGCTAGCTAGCATTTTTGTTTTTTGATGCCAATCAACTCAGTTAAGTCTTGTGGTCATCATGTTAGCATTATTAGCATTCTAGCTAGCATAGTTAGCATGCTAATTAGCATTTTTGGTTTTTAATGTTATTTAACTCGGCTAAGTCTTCATGTCGTTATTAGAGTGCATTGAAAATGGACTACTGTTCTTCGTTTTCTTCTTATTATTATTATTCTTTAACGCAACTAATTCAAACTTCATTCAAACTGCGTTGCGAAGGTCTTACTGTTTACTTGTTTGCTTTGTAACTTTCAACTTTAACTTTCATACTTTTAAAACTATAACTATTTTAAACTTTTAAAACTTTCCCCATTGACTTAACATTGAGCTGTTTAGAGTGAGTGATGTCATAGTGGGGCCTCAGCCAATCATCTTAGGGATATGCAAATTTTCACCTGGTGATAACCAATCAGTGGCGACCTGCTTCAACCCATTCAGTCTGGCTTCAACTGTCATTTTTTTAAACTATAGGGTATTTAAACTGCTCAACTATAGACCAATTCACCATGACGTCACATGCTCTTCCGGGTGGCAAAAGCCAAAAGTTGTCAACGAAACACTAGTCAAAACTAAAGCATGCATCCTATTTCACCAAATATGCATTTTCTGGTTACAAAACCTGGATCTTTCATATTCAACAGTCATTTTTATCGCATTTATCGTATCCTTTTTACAAAACAAAAATGCCAAACTTATTAATTTGTAAACAACTTTACCGGCAGATCCCTTCCTAACCTGGCCGTATGGCAAGCATGGTAGACCAGCGCCGTTCTGTTTGCTACCTCGGTAGTAAAGTTACTTGGGTGTCAACGGGTATGGAGTATGGATACATATCACAACGGGTGTATTTTCTGGTCACAAAACCTACGTTCAGAATGAACGGTCATCATTTCTTCTCTCTTTTTAACAAAATAAAGTCATAAACCCCAGACTTATTGATTTCAGGTAAGTATTCCCTGCTTGGTCTGTTAAGCTAATCTAGCATTGTAGCTAGCAAGCTAAACCCACTGACGTCCCTGTTTATAACGGTTAGCCTAATTCGGTTGCTAAGTGGGTAACAGGTGTAGAGATCGTATTAACACAACAAGTTTATTTTCTGGTTATAAAACATATGTCTTAAGACTTAACAGTGAGTAGTTATTATCTCGTTTTGCAAAATAATAATTCATAAAGGCGAATTTATTAATGTAAGACCGGTTTTCCCCGTTGAATGTATTCACGTCAATGGGGTACCAGTTGCTTTCTGCCACCCGGAAGTATCTCAGCACCCCTTGTTTACAAACATTCTGAAAAGGCCTATTCAACTGTCAATCAATTCAACTGTGAACTGTCATCAACTATAACTCCTGTCAACTGTTTCCTCTGGCCACAACTATTTCAAAATAAAAGTCCTCAGTGGCGGGATGGCTAGTTAGCATGCTAGCTAGCTTAGTTAAGCATGCTAATTAGCATTTTCTGTTTTTGATGTTTTTCAACTCAGCTAAGTCTTGTGATCATCATGCTAGCATTATTAGCATGGTAGCTTAGTTAGCATGCTAATTAGCATTTTTGGTTTTTGATACTATTCAACTCAGTTAAGTGTTGTGGTCATCGTGCTAGTACTATTAGCATGCTAGCTAGCATGGTTAAGCATGTTAATTAGCATTTTTAGTTTTTGATGCTATTCAACTCGGTTAAGTCTTGTGGTTATCATGCTAGCACTATTAGCATGCTAGCTAGCATGACTAACATGTTAATTAACATTTTTAGTTTTTGATACTATTCAACTCAGCTAAGTCCTGTGATCATCATGCTAGCATTATTAGCATGCTAGTTAGCGTTTTTGTTTTTTGATGCTATTCAACTCAGCTATGTCTTCTGATTATCATGCTAGCATTATTAGCATTCTAGCTAACATGATTCCCCACTCAGGGGATTGTGCATCGGGGCAGAAGAGGCAAGAAACACAAAAGACACAAAGGATTAGGCCAGTCTAGGAGTATAGTACTTCAATATAGAGAGAGAGAGAAGAGAGAGGAGAAAGGGGGTTGTACAGGACGGCAAGTGTGCAGTAGGTGGCAGCACTTCTCCCATTTGTAGTTTTAGATATAGCCACTTTTTCAAGGAGACCAGCATTTTGAGATCTCAGAGGTCTTCCTGGATGGTATGGAACAAGTAAATCTGTAATATAAGCTTACAGATTTAATAATACTTCATAAAAAGTGTAGGGAGGTATACTTTAAAGAAGTACACTGAAGTCGTCCTTCATAACAGTATAGTAATAGCATACTTACTTGTAGTGTTGTACAGTTCATCATAATGACATCTGACATATAGGCTACTCTAAGTAGACTTTTAAAAAAGATATCCGAAGTGTAGGGTGACCATATTTTCATTTGGGAAAACCAGGACACCTTGGGTGGAGGGGTATGAGATGTGCACAAAGCGCGTCGGAAATTTTTCAACATCTATTGAAATAGTAGGACTATTTGAAATATTTTTCATTATTATTATTTTTTTTTAATTTTGAACTCCCCCTGCTAACTATGGACTTTGCTAAACTCACTTATTGTATTAGTTACATTATTATATGCATGTCTTTGTCTAGCTACTATAGAAAAAGGGGAAGGTTTTGGGATCTGTGTTGGGAGCACACTAGACTTTATTAGGATGAAAACAGAAATCACACCCACTGAAAGTTATTGAGACACAGCTTCTTCCCAATACATCACTGAGCAATGCTGAATATGCAGATGTCTCTTTAGACACAGAATTCTTTAGGCTATTCATGATTTTGTGTAAACAGTGTAACCTGCCATTGTAAGAGCAGATATACCCATATAAAGCTTCCGAAAGACAATGAAGCAAAACCCGCGATATGTAGTATACCTTGCTCAAAAGGATGACGCTGGATTAATTGAAGTACCCATGATGAATGTTTAACAAACTTATTTCCGGCTATCTTCTGATTATAAGAACAGGGCTGCCCGCACGGATTACGTCACACGCAGCGCAGTGTTCAGTGTCTTAGTGCCTGTAAATTTAATGGTCCAATGATGAAGGTAATTTAAAAACTAGGACATTTCCTCACTTTCTAAAAATAACCTGGACGCCCAGGACAGGATGTGAAATACGGACATGTCCCGCGAAATACGGACGTATGGTCACCCTACCGTAGTGTATTTTGAACATATATACTTTTAAATACATTACTGTTGGTATATTTCTTTCTAGTATACTTACATTGATCTTTGTACAAGTACACATCTCCTGACATATACTGTAAGTAGACTTTTTAAAAAGATAGCCGAAGTGTATTTTGAACGCATATACTTTCAGTACATTACTGTTGGTATATTTCTATACTTACATTGATCTTAGTTAAAGTACACTACTCTAGAAGGGTGCCAATAACACATTTTAACTGAAGTGTATTGTCAGGAAATGTACTTGAAATACATTCTGTACAACAGAAATATGATGAGTGCTGTCCATTGATGCTCCAAAAACAATTATCATTACGAAATACTGTTCCTATCCAGCTTTATTTGCCTTTTTGCTGTGCTAGTTGATATTACTACGGTGAAAAAATAGTTCCTGAAAGTTCAAATTACCACATAACACATGAAAGAAATCATATTTTGCTGCAGTAATTGTTTAACTAATTAACACCACTAACAACTTGATGAGCAGCACATGTTTTACAATAAACGTTTGATGTTGAGTCACTTTAGGCTGGAGTGTGAACATAGCCTAAACTAGAAAAGCGCTCGAAAATTTCATCCAAATCCATGCAGTGCTTTTCGAGTTATGTTGTACACACACAGACACACACACGCCGGCGAAAACATAACCTCCTTGGCGGAGGTAATAATGAAAGAGAGTGTGTAAAATTGTGTTGGTCTGTTAAACTACATGTTAGAGGGCTTCTGGGTTCTGTGTGTGTGTGTGAGAGAGAGAGAGAGAAAGAGTGGAAACAATGTGTATGAATATGGTAATTAATATGCAAACATATCAAATCCTTTAGGCTGATAGAGTGTAATCTGACAGAGAAGAGTTGTTCCTATCTGGCGTCTGCTCTGACATTACGCCCATCAAGACTCAGAATACTGCACCTAAGGGACAATCCCCTGAAGTCATCAGATGTAGAGCAGCTCTGTGCTCTAGCAAAAGATCCACACTGTAAACTGGAGATAATACGGTGAGTAAATATCTAAACATCTTACTCGGCTATTTAGACCCAACATTGATGCCTGCCTTTTATTTTCAGCAAATTGCCTCAAATTGGTAACACTTTCTATGACCCCAGCATTCATAGAGCATTACAGGTGCAAATAGTGCTTGATATTTTACCATATTCAAATGACATATAGCTTGGGGGTTTGAATTTGAGTTTATTTTATTTAAAAAGGGACAGTGTACAATCAACATTAGTCTTGTACAATAGAAGAAAAGATGCATTGCACCAGGTTATAGCAGTCATGCTAATTTCCGCCTGTAGTCCCTTTATGAAAAGGATTTGATATTAGTACATACTATTACAAGTTCAAGTTCAAGGGTTTATTTGTCACATACAATGAAATACTTTCGTAAAACATGTAGTGAAATGTGTTTTCAAAGAGAGACGGAGAGAGAGAGAGAGAAGAAGAAGTAAAATAAACAGATAAATTAATAAATAATGAAATAATATAAAATAAATAATAAAATCATAAAATAAAATTAAGTAATAAAAGTATCAAATAATAATGATAAAAAAAAAAGATAGTCCATTTTGATCAGTCCATCAGGATCCATCCCAATAGCCTAACGGCTCCAGAATGCAGCACGCAGCTCCGTGTAGCCTAGTGAGTGGTCATGAGGTCGGTAGGAAATATGGAGAAGACAGTCTATCCTCACCCAAAGTGATCACGGGCCTGAGAGAGTTGAAGCAGAGCAGCCAGAGTCCGATGATCTTGCAGCTGGACTCGCTGACACAAGCGGGTGTATCGATAGTTCACACCTGGCGTTCGCCGCACAGGCATAGGATCTTAGTGCATTCTTCCGAACACAGCCCCCAGCAATGCAACGACCAGACTCCTCTCCTGTATGAAGCATAGGCTACATATCACTATATTCTCCCAAATGTTGATAGCGTCGTTTCTGCAACTGAATGGCCATAGATGAGACAACAACGGAGAGACGGCTCATCGAATCCCAGCAGCGTAGGGTTCACGGAGCGCATTATTTGAACTGACGTTTGGTCGAAAAATGCAAATGGATCTAAACTTTCAAAAATCGAAACTTACTAAAAACTTAACAAAGAGTAACAGAAAGTTAACAGGCATCATAAAGCCCATTACTAGTTATAAAAAGGTTAAAGAAACTAGAAAAATAAAGGAAAGGGTGAAAGTAAGAGAGGGAGCTACCATAGCAACCAGCTAAGTCTGTTGGTAATTTGTCTAATAATGTCGGTAATTAAGTCTGTTGGTAATTTGTTCCATTGGTTTATTGCCACAAATGAAAAGGAGGATTTGCCTAGCATTGTTTTACGCCGCGGAACACTGCATTCTCCTCTAGAGACTGATCTGGTTTGGCGAGTCAGAGTCTCAGAGCATAATGAAATATATTTCCTCAACGGTGGGGGAGCAGCATTATCTATTATTTTAAAAAGTAGACAAAGGTTTGAGTGTATAATCAAATGTTCAAAATTCAGTACGTTATATTTATGGAGTATTAGACAATGGTGATGCATTCTTTTTTTCCTAAACCTCATTTCCAAGTAAGCCTGAGTGATATCTGTCATTGGAGACCGTTTTCAACTCATTTCATCCAGTCCTTCTATCAGCTGAGTTCGCTGGTGCTAGGCTAACGCAAGTGAGTGGACAGTGCTAAGGTGCAAGATGTGCAAGGCAGCGGATTGATATTACCTCGGCTACCTAGCCTGACATCCAGTGACTCAATCGCGTTAGATTTGACCTTATCCCACTAACGTTAGGCTCTGTCTATCGTCATATTAGTCAAACAATTAACCTGAGCAAGGTAATATTCCACTGCTGCTGAGAAAGTAGTCCCTCAAAATGTAATGTTATCATGGCGATTCAAGGGTAGTTTTTCTTTTACGATGTTTTTTTAATCAACACCGATGACCTGGCATATTAATGTATTTGCCTAAAGGAGACTGCAGAGTGGGTAAGACTATTTTTATTGCGACAAACAGGGAACAATGTTGGCAAAATATAACACTTTTCAAGGGTAGTTGTACTTCAGAGATGATTGTATCAGCTTGGACGTACACATCGATGGCCTGGCATATTAATTCACTTGCCTAAGGGAGACTGCAGAGTGGGTAAGACTGTCTTTTATTGCCAGGCTAGCACTGTCCACTCACTTGCGTTAGCCTAGCACCAGCGAACTCAGCTGATAGAAGGACTGGATGAAATGAGTTGAAAACGGTCTCCAATGACAGATATCACTCAGGCTTACTTGGAAATGAGGTTTAACATTGAAAATTCTGAACCACCCCTTTAAGGCTGTTTTACATGCCTGTGACCAACAAATAATGCAGTACAGAAAGTGGGACATAATCATTGCATTTAGATAAAGAGTGGACGCATCAACAATGAGACAATTTCTTATATGTTTGTAGTTTATGAGGTTAAACTTCAAAGTGTTACTCAGCTTTTTAATATGTGATTTAAAGCTAAGTGTAGGGTCGAGAGTAACACCTAGGTATTTAAACTCAATCACCATTTTTATTGCTTGCCCATTAATTAAAATTTCAGGACAATTTCTAATTTTACTTTTATTTGTGAAAAACATGGTCACCGTTTTCTCAGTGTTTAATATGAGATTAGAACTATGGAGCCATTCTGCTACCCTTTTCATTTCATTTGTCAATCTCATTGCAACCTCGGACGCACTTTTCCCATGTGTGTACAGCACAGTATCGTCTGCATACATAATTGTGTTTACCTCCTCACAATTTGATGGGAGGTCATTTATATAGATGCTAAACAGTAGCAGGTACTGTTCCTGAAGCTTGATGTTTTACATGAGATACTTCTGTACCTCTTCCCTAGGGTTAGAGTTTAAACAAGTTAGGGTGACCAGACGTCCCCGACTTCCGGGGACAGACCCCGATTTCGATGACCTGTCCCCGCCTGCACCTGTCCCCGATTTTGGCCGAGTATGACTCGACAGGGAAGAAAAAGAAAAAAAAACACAGAATACCCAGCCAGTTGCAGCTGAGTTACAGTTTTACTCCATGGCAAGAGTAGCTACTTGTCCCATTTTTTGATTGGATCTTCCCTCTTTTTGGTTGTCTGACCAGGAAAACTCTCCCTCAAACTTCAAACTTGACTATTTTCTCCTCGCCAATACGTTTTGCGCATCTTACCACGATTTGCAGGTTTAGCAAACTTAATACAAGCCAGGCCTTGAATTTCATTTAGGGCTGCAACGATTAGTCGAATACGTCGACAACGTCGACTATAAAACGTAGTCGACGCAAAATCTTGTAGTCGCCTAGTCGTCATATTTATGAGGCTACATATAATTTGATTTTCACTAATGCAGAGACGACCTGAAAGATTTCACTCGACTCTTTAGAACACTGCAATTCCCTGCCGGAAGTGTTGGGGGCAGTAACCTCATCTTTCCACTAAAATACCTGCAATAAACATGAATGATGAGAAAAGCCCTGGGTCAATTTGAGCAAGACTGCTCGTAAATAGCTCGTAAACTTGAGACCGCTATTATCTCAAATCTATTATCAGGCAAAAATAAACTTTTGGATTTTGGAGCTGCTTCATAAAGCACAATTTCTATGCATCAGAAGCAATGCAGATTGCGTCTCTGCAACTCTGCTGAACAGCAAAGCCTGCCTGTAGCCTACATGAAGCTAAAAGTTTTAAACATGAGCAAAGCACCTAGCTCGCTAATATGCTAGAAACTGAAAGGGTTTTCTTGTTAAAGTTTGATCTAGGCTATTTAATTTTAAACCACAAGTAAAAACATACCTTAACACTGTGATTCCCAAGGTGCAGACGATAGGCGCAAGTAGCCTAGCGATCGCGAGTTCACTTGCTCTGACAGTAACGTTACCACTCAAAGTAAACAAGACTGAACAGCTAAACAATCTTATAGCCTTCCAAAATCCCAGAATGTAACATCTTAATCATGCAAAAACTCGTGTGGAATGAGGAATAAGTCCTATTTCATGATGAAGAGTGTGTGGACACACTGACAACCTTGAAAGAGAAAAATATCTTTTTACCGTTTTTTGCTCCCCAAAACAAGACGTGTGTGTGCCTATGGCAAGCCATTTTTGCTACATAGGCTTTCACAGTCAGGCTACTGGAAACATTGCATGTGATGGTGGTTGCAAATAAATACACTGCTCAATTTGTAAAGATGATGATGATGATGATGATGATAATATTATAACAACAACAACAACAATAATAATAATAATAATAATAATAAATATATAATAATAGTAACAATAGTAACAATAATAATAATAATTGTTCTTGTCTTTTCCCCCTGATTTAAGTACTCTTTAGGGTGATTTCGAATAAAACAATATTTAACTCTACTAAAAACTAAAAGAATAATCGATAATCGGTGACTAATCGAAAAATTGATCTAAAGATTAGTCGACTACCAAAATAGTCGTTAGTTGCAGCCCTAATTTCATTTCAGCGCTATCTTTCTCAAATAGTTTAGGTGTCAAAGCTATTTTCAGTAAATAGGTAGGATTTAATAAGTAGCATCTATCTTCTCTCTCTCCAACGAGAACAGACAGACACAGGAGAGTAGGCTATTTTATTTTTCTTAAAAGGGCAACAACAACAACAACAAAAAAAACTATTTGTTACTTTGCTGATATTTTGTATCAAAGATTCCTGGACTCCTGTCCATAATGGCATAAAGGCCTACATTACTGCAATAATCTCTCTTGGGTTATTTCCCATTTTTGGAACAAGCATAGATAGGCTATGTGCAGACAGGTGGGTCCCACATTTAAAATGGTAAAAAGGTCTACATCCTACCACTTCCTACAACTCTTGACAGACCCTAGAATTGCTTTAGCATAACCAACAGAATACACAATGTAGTGCATCATCCAGAATGATGACACTTCACTTTGAAAATTTGTGGGAAAGTTCCTGGTTTTTTTTTATCCTAGGGCCTAATAGTGAGTTTGGAATGCATTGGGGAAAACATCCAGATACTGGGAATAGACATAAGTGCCAACACTAATTGTAATATAGGCCTATATACCCTTCTAGGAGGAGAAAAGAAGGCCTCCTAGGCCATGGATAAACTACAATAATGCCAAATGCAGTGACAGCAAAAAAACTGAGATTTTAATGTTATTTTTTTCGCTGAATGCCAAAATGTCCCCGATTTTCCTCAAAGAAATCTGGTCACCTTAAAACAAGTGGTGTCCTGGGTGGGAGGGGTCAGAGATGATGTTACTAGTTTTCCTGGCAACTCTGGTGTTATAGTGTGAGGCTATGGTTGCTTTTCTCTCTGCGTCCCTCTTCTGAAGCAAACCTACCAACGCCATATCGTCTGTGTACTTAAATAATTGAAAATGATCATGATGAACATAATAATGGTGATAAAAGTGTCCCTTGCGGTGTTCCTGTACGGTTGTACTTCTGACTCCCTTGGGTAACTAACCCTAACCCTCACTTATTTAGGGGTGGTTCAGAATTTTCAATGTTAAACCTCATTTCCAAGTAAGCCTGAGTGATATCTGTCATTGGAGACCGTTTTCAACTCATTTCATCCAGTCCTTCTATCAGCTGAGTTCGCTGGTGCTAGGCTAACGCAAGTGAGTGGACAGTGCCAGCCTGGCAATAAAAACAGTCTTACCCACTCTGCAGTCTCCTTTAGGCAAATACATTAATATACCAGGTCATCGGTGTTGATTAAAAAAACATCGTAAAAGAAAAACTACCCTTGAATCGCCATGATAACATTACATTTTGAGGGACTACTTTCTCAGCAGCAGCGGAATATTACCTTGCTCAGGTTAGTTGTTTGACTAATATGACGATAGACAGAGCTAACGTTAGTGGGATAAGGCAAAACAGGCTAGGTAGCCGAGGTAATATCAATTCGCTGCCTTGCACAGATTGCGACAAACAGGGAACAATGTAGGCAAAATAGAACACTTTTCAAGGGTAGTTGTACTTCAGAGATGATTGTATCAGCTTGGACGTACACATCGATGGCCTGGCATATTAATTCACTTGCCTAAGGGAGACTGCAGAGTGGGTAAGACTGTCTTTTATTGCCAGGCTAGCACAGTCCACTCACTTGCGTTAGCCTAGCACCAGCGAACTCAGCTGATAGAAGGACTGGATGAAATGAGTTGAAAACGGTCTCCAATGACGGATATCACTCAGGCTTACTTGGAAATGAGGTTTAACATCGAAAATTCTGAACCACCCCTTTAATCTGTTACACAGTGAACACGGTGATTTTATACTTATTCATCTCCATTGGGAGTGTATGCCAAATGTGTGAATGCTGTTCCTGATATCAGAATTAAAGCTCTTTGTCTCTCACACAGTCTGGCTCACTGCGAGACAGTTGTCATGGACACTGATTCTTCAGCATCTTTTCTCCTTTATCCTGCAGGTGGGGTTATGACGGAACTTACCAAAGTGTGAACAAGGACTATTGAAGAGCATCAGCGTATTTACCCCTGGCCCTGGATTATGTGGGCCAGAAACTCATAGACTGAGCTTTGGTAGGTTTGCTTCAAAAGAGGGACACAGAGAGAGAAAGCAACCATAGCCTCACACTATAACACCAGAGTTGCCAGGAAAACTAGTATCATCTTTTCCTTTTCTCTACCCGTTCCAGGGTCCACAAATACTGGTCACCTCGATGTAGTTTACCTCCCACTGTTACACTCAGATGATTATGAAATGATTATGAATACTTCACATCCCGTATAGTAAAGTGACATTTGAAGTAGACCTCATAAGATATTCATGAAATACTTACAAAGGCTGGAGGATTAATTTAATAGTAGGCCTATTTATGAAATGCTGGATGTAATTTTAATAACATTTTTAATGTCCATATGTCCTTAATTCTCATAATTCATTAACTCATTATTGATCAAAAGTGTTTTATTTTGTAAAGGTGCATACAACCATGTTTTTAGACAAAGTGTCAGGCTCTTGTTAAAGTAGAAATGAAAAGATTACCTGCAAAACAGGAAACTACAAAATATCCCCAAACTTTAAGACATTGAAACTGTTGTCGGGCTTTTTAATTTCTGCACACAACTAAGAAAAACTAAGAAAAGCAGCCTATGGTATTATTTATCGGTGTATGAAATTGGCAACAACTTCCCCCTTTTTTTCATTTTTTTTAATTTTCTCCTCTAAATCTGGTGTGATTGCTGCCCGGCAGCGCTGGGTGAAATCAGACATTTTTTCTCTGTCTGGTTCCCATGGAGCCAGAGCTTTGAACGCCTTAGGGCAGACCAGATGGAGCTCTGCGACTGGTGCGGTACTTGCAATTGTATTTCGGTCAACAGCAATGGCAGTAAACGCCCTCTTCATCGATCCGACGTCTTGATATTTCTTCAGTGCTCTGCCATACCTCTGAATAATTCCATTCGTTGTCAGCACTACAAGAAAAAAATAATTTATTAGTACAAAACAGACTTACTTCACTTTATGGATAGAAAAGTGAAGTAAGTCCCTCATAAGGGATACAGAACAGATCAAGCATCAATGACACCAGGCATTGAATGCATGATGAAGCTACTGGTACTCAGAGAAGTGGGAGATGTTGGCTCACAATGGATCTTTTAAGCAAGTTCTGAAGTTCTAAGCAAGTTCTGAAGATGTAAATTCATTAGGCTAATACCAATGTTTTGTTTAAATAGTCCAATTAAAATATGTTTTACTCATAAAAAGTTAACATATTCAGTACTGCAGCATTTTTGTACTGTGTCTGCAAGTGTATAGAATTTACCTTCTTCTTCTTGTTGGCTCATGTTTAAGCTTTTTTTCTTTCTTGATCTTCTTACGAGATGTTGCACTACTGGAAGAGTCTGAAAACCTGAAGGAGCCAACAGAGTCGAAGTCTGAGGTGTTGCTGTCGTCTTAATGATGAAAAAGATTTTTTGGTTCTGTCTTGATTTTCAGTTTCTGTTTTGGTGGATTCTCTGAAAAACAAAAGTAATTGAGCAACTTTTTATTCACTGAAAAATGTAAACACCGTAACCAAATTGACATCATGTGGACATTTTGCATTACAGTAAGCATCACCTTACCTGTAAAAGTGCTCTGACTTTCAAGCTGGTTTTGGAGAAATTCTTTGTCAGCAGATAAACCGGACACTTTTTCCTCCAAAAGTTGTACTTTGAACTTCACGCTGTCAAGTTGACAATGCAGCTTTGCTATTTCATGCATAGCTGTTGGGGAGTCTGTTGACAAGACATTTATTGGTGATTCCAATCAAAGAAACAGAGCTTTAAATCATTACATTTTTGTTTAACTCATTGACTGCCAATGACGTCTTTAGACGTCAACTGAAATACTGCCGTTCACTGCCAATGACGTCTTTAGACGTCAACTGCGTTTTTTAATGGGGAGGGCTGCAGAAAGACCTAGGGAACCTTGTCTGTAAATATCAGAATTCTCCGTCGAAAATTGTTGTTCCAAATTGATCCTGAGGGTGGCAGTGTGTCACTTTGGATGTGAGATGAGCATAGATTCATAGGTATAGCCACGGGAGAAGTAGAGAAAGCTAATGACATGGCTAAATATGCCGCTAGCAAAGTGCAGACGTAAATCGGAGAAATTTAGGCAGTTCACACTCGATCACAGTATGTGTCACTGCCAGAGTAGTTCGAGTAGTGTTCCGATCGTGGGAGATGAAGGAGATCAATCTTGGGCAAACGGAAATAGCAGTTGTGACTTGTTTCAGTGCCCAGCTAGCTCACAGTTCCGGGTCAGGTAAGAATTTGCGAGCCGGATGTTGATCTCTGAGTTATCGCTGTCACAGCCTGTAATAGCATATATTTACCTTGTTACTTACAACAATGTCTATTTTATTACCAAAAGCCCCCTGTTACTGTTGTTTTTGTGGTCTTATCAAAGGAAGACATTTTCCCGATGTTTGACGTGCTAATAGACCGAAAAAAACGCACATCCAAGACACTAATGTTGTCAAACAAAACGCTAATTTTCTCCCTTTTTTGATAAAAAAAGGGAATGTTTGGAGAAAGTAGCTTATGTTCGCCTGCTGATTTCTAAGCAATGGAAAGGGTAGAAACGAACTTTTTTTTCTGGTGAAAGAAGAGAGTCTGCTCTTTCTTGTGGTAGTTTCATTGTTTATGTAGTCGTAACACACAATATTCTGTGGCTCTGTAAAAAACAGTCAAAATTCCCCAAAACCTCTGGCAGTATGGAACTCTTTGTTCTGAAAACGGCTGGCAGTCAATGAGTTAATAGCAAAATAATCACTGTGCTCAACATGATATAGTACGACATAAACTCCACAGGTGACCCACATAGAGCTGCAAAAACAATGCATGCTATTAAAATCAACTTTTACTAGATGGATGATATGATTTAGATTGAGCATTGGTTGTTTCATATTGTGTGTCTGTATAACTGTATGCAAAGTATAAGAACTAACTCAAAATGTTGATACTGCACAAAACACAATGGCACTTAAGAGCTGTGACCCCCCCACCCCCAAAAACACACCATTTCCACCCACCCTAAGTAACGTTAGCCCCTAGCCGCTTCCACGACGGCCCTCTTCTACAGCACACCGGCACTTTACCCTTAAATGCACAACATGGCTGACACCAGAGGTAATTTCACTACATTTCCAACACCCTGCAACAACATGCACATGACATCTACATTTTCATGGTATCCTTGTTTCCAACTTACACACGGGCATGGTCCCTTTGGATGGTTCCGCCTCTACCGCTCTCTCCTGCACCTGTTCATCTGACGGCTTACGTTTTTCTTCTGACCCACCATCACCAAAGGTCCTGGCTGTCTTTATATCACAGGAAAAGAGTAGTAATCCAAGTTGATACGACACAGGGTATCAACAATAAATAAATACAGGGTTTATTTGACTCCTGCTTACAACAACTAGGCCCAGTATATCATTCTGTTTACCCAGAATTGAGCTATGGTATAAATAAAATCTTTGCGAACATTAAGAAATTATTTTCTTGTCTTTATTCATTTCATTCAGTTGTAAATTTATTTTACAATCGCTAGTCAAGAGATTCAGTTGGCTAAGATGGCCGTAGAGCTAGTTTCCAGCGTTTTCCATGAGTTTGCCAGCAGCTAAAAAACATCCATGGCTAAATATGCAACTGCGGGTTTAATGCTTTATCTTAAAACATTTTCTGATTATATGTCATCGAATGGTTTGTCTATCACTCCTACCTTATCAGAAACAAAGGCAATACAGGTACGCTGAGAAAGATCACTTGCCACTACAAGCACGAGGACCAGAGATTTCTAGACAGACGAAGACGTGTTTCTTTCGTTTTGGAGCCTAAGCCCAGTACTCATTGTGTTGGCACGCCCTCTTGTGTCAGAGTGTGGGATGTCTTGCATTGAAGTATTTCTCAAAAGAGGCGAAAGTATTTCACATTTCTCAATTATTTATTTTTCGTGAGTACATTTTTCTTCTGATCCATGAGTTGATTTCAATACAGACCCCCCCCCCACACACACACACACACACACACTAAAAAAACATCAATTGCACAATATCTCAACTCCATCAAGCTACAGTATAGCCTACAATAATATCTCTAGGCTAATACAAAATAATGACATTAAATAAAATCAAGATGTGTGTGCCATTTGCCTGACAATAACCCTTGAAGTGACCCTTGAATGTGAATTCATAACAAAGCACAGTTTGCTTCCCTTATCATGGAGCAATCTACCCAACACACGGTGTCTATGAGTTTCACAGAGCCAGAATTTCCACTCAATCATTTTCAAGTGCATTTTGAGCGACTGACTAGTGCGGTTTCCTCTGTGTCGGCAAACCTCAACTTTGTAAGATTGCCAGGTTCTTTCAATGTGTTGTGTATGTGCAAAAAGGGTCCACAAAATTTTGCTTGTGACAAACGGAGTAGTGATTGTAGCCCATCCTATTCAAATGTCCCCTGTATGCTCTCCATTCATCACTGACAATATGGCTACCATGTCTGACATGCTTTCTTATCAGATTACATAGTACATCTCTAGAGCGATTCTGGACCAATCTTAACACAGGTTTACGGGAATGGGCACCAACTTCGAGCATTCCAAATACCTACTGTCGCTCTCTTCTCCATGTGTTCCCCCTTCTTCCTCGCTTGTACTGCAAAGAGAGACAAGTCAGGAAGTTATGTGCTGTACATCAATTTCAAGTATTGGAAATTTGCCCACCCCCGCCCCAAATGCTCCACTCTTTACCTCTGGCCATCATCAGAAAGCCCCCACTCACTGCATTCTTTGCACTTTAGTCCCATATACCTCCTCTCCACACATACACACATCCCATCACCAGAAAGTCCATCACCCTTTCTCAGCAAAGCAGTTTTCATCTTCATGGTCTATTCAGGGTCATTATTGTGTCATAAAACTACCATGCCATGTATGCAGTCTAGTCTCCAAAGCGAGGGGATACTCTGCTTGGAAGTCGTCTTTCAGTCGAGGGCAGCAACATTTATGCAGCCCAAGACCATGATACCACCAGCACCATGCTTGACTTTGAGGGTGCTCTTCACCATGTTGCTGCCACACACACTGGACACAATCTGAGCTGAACAAGCTGTTCCTGGTCCTCTGAGAAGACAAGCAGTTCAAGAACATGAAATACTGGAACCATGTCTCCAGACAGTGGTCACAATTTTAAGTGTCAAGATAACTGTTTTAAGTGTATAGTCCAGCATTGTGGTAGCAGCGTGGTCTAGGGCTACATGAGTGCTGCTGTCACTGGGAAGCTGTGGTTCATAGAGGGAAACATGAATTTCAGGCAGAGCATGATCCCCTCCCTTCAGAAAATGTGCCGTATGAATGGTATGGCAGTTTAACAATACGATAATGACCTTACAACACAATTCAAGATGACAACTGGCTTGGTGGTAATGGGAGACTGCTACAAAGGAAAATAAGAACAACTAGGTTCAGCAGGTCATTTGTTCCTTCCGCAATCATAATTGCAAATGAAAGACACGGTTCTCAGCAGAGGACTTGACACTGTGGTGCTGTGTGTGTGTGGAGAGGAACCAGAGGTGTGGGTGTGGGTGTGGGTGTGTGTGTATTGGGGGGGGGGGGATTTATCTGTATCTATTGGTCTTTTATTTATTTATCTGTCTTTAAGTCTTGTCTTCCTTGTCTTAAGACATGTCTAACTGCACCTTGACCACTTGAATTTCCCTTTTGGGATAATAAAGTTTACTTTGACTTTGACGTTTGACAAGGATGCTGAAGATAAAGGTGATGGACTGGCCAAGTATTACCTCACTCACGTCAGATGATGCGCTACGTAACTTTCGTAAAGCACTTACGCGCAACGATCTGATGTCGAAGCCCTTCAGAGCGATTTCAAGCCAAATATTCTCTAACCGGACCAATCAGGGCTGCTGGCTGCTGTAGAGGGTGTGACGTAGCGAAGAAGCAACCGTTTTGAATCCAACCAATCCAACAAACGTAACCAGCGTCATCGGTTGGTTTCGATGTAGTTGGCTGAAGTGTACGTCAATTAAATTGATGGACAAGCCGTTTGTCGAGTTAGATTCAAGGATTTCTGGCTCCTGAAATAACTCGTCTATCGCTGAGGATCAGATGTTCGCGCGTAGCGCTACATCTGACGCAGTGTTTCCCACACATGTATTAATCTATGGCGGGCCGCCATAGTTTCCTGAGAGCCGCCATAGTTTGTGCGGATGGGGAAAAAAAATAAAATAAATAAAAATCCGCTATTCTAACACATAGTCTACCACTGTTTCAGTTTGTCTTTTGCATTGCTTTTAATTACCTATGTAGGCCTATCGCTAATTCAGGCCCGCTTTGAGGTGGAGAAAATATCATGAAGCTCTTTTCGAATCTACAGGGCTGCGCTTCTCCAATCATGCTCGCTCGCACACGCACTGACACACACGCTGAAAGTTGAGCCTGTGCTGCTCCGAAGCCTGAAGTAGGTTAGCCATAAATTAGTGACAAAATGACAAAGATGTCGCCTATGAGTGGGTATTATTGTCAGTTGAAGACTGTAAGAAATGACAAAAAAAAGCGTGAGCGGGTGGGCAAGGGGTGAGCGAAACGGTGAGCCCCCCATAGTTTCAGAAAATTCTGTGGGAAACACTGTGACGTGAGTGAGGTAAGGCCAAGTATGTCTCTGGACCTAAACCAATTTGAGCACCTGTGGGGCATCTTCAAGCGAAAGATAGAGGAGTGTCTCAACATCCATGAGTTCTGTGATGTCATTACGAAAGATTGGGAGAGGAGTCCAGTAGCAACCTGTGCAGCTCTGGTGAATTCCAAACCCAAAGGGACTAAAGCACAACTAAATAATAATGGTGCTCACACATAATATTGCAACCCGGTCTCACGGTTTAATGTGGTGCCATCACGAAAATTAATCTATTGAAGTGTGCAGCCATTACGATTTTGGCCTTTTTTACGTGTAAGGACAACGTTTCCTTTCCCTATTCATTTTAATGCAGGAGGCATTCAGAAAACCCGCCGCTTGGAGTGCTAATTGACTGAGCGACAGGGGAGACATTTTCGTGTTGGTTTTAAAAATATATTTCTCACTGTTTATAAAATTGTGGCATTTGCTGCTAGAAGTGATGGTAAGAGGTCGATTCCTTGTCGTTTGTTTGCAACAAGCTCGTAATTTGAAGGCATATGAGCAGCCCTGATCCATGATCGCGATTCATTTTTGCGCGGCCTAGCCTACTGTATATCTGATGCCACTTGGTCTCCTTTTCTATGAATGAATAGCCTACTCAGAAAATATAATTTCCCACTAGACGTAAATAATAAAATGTTAATCCCTTGTTGTTTCTTTGGAATAAACTCGTCATTTTAAGTTCAGCATGCGCAAATGTAACGGGAACACCTTTTGTCATGATGACCCAATATGTGCTCAATTGTCTCCTTTTTAACGAATGAACCCTTAGCCCTTTTATCTTTAAACATACCGCATATTTATCGCTAAAAATATAATAATACAAGTTTAATTAGTTGTCGTTCGTTTACATTAAGCCTATATTGCGAGCAGCTGATTAAACGTGGCCACATCACATTTTTTGGGCACCGTAAATTGCTATTTGATGACACAGGCGTCTCCAAATTTGAACACTTAGACTAGCCAACATAGGCCTATTTATCACTAGAAGTACAATAATAAATTCCTCATTGTCGTTTGTTTGTAATAAGCTTATCAGTTAAGATCGAGCATCCCCAAATCGTTGTGGAAGCACACTTTGTCATGATGACCCAGACGCCGCTTTATGAATGAACGCATTTATTCTTACGATACAGGCTACTGGCTTACATATTTCCCTCTAAAAGTTTAGCCCATCGATAAAATGTTTATTTTATTATTGAGTTTAAGATCGTATTAACAGAAGTTTTTGGTCGAGTTGTCGTGCTGTGATCACATTTTATGATCCAATAATCCAACGTCCAATGTGAAACCAACTTTACCACGGTTCCAATAGCCTATCAAAAGTAGGCCTAGCCTACGCCGTTTTATGAATGAACGCATATTCTTTCTGTAAAGCCCACTAGACTTCGCTTAGGCTACATATTTGCCGCTAAACGTTTAATGGTAAAAGGTTCATTCTTTGTCGTTTTTTTGGGGGAATAAGCTCAGTTTAAAATCTAGCAGCTGAAACGTGCCCACAGCACATTTTTAGTAGGCACTTTGAGATCTGGCACTAGGCGTTTCTGAACACTTTGGAAAATAATGACTGGCTTAATATTCCCGGTAGAATTATTTGATATTACAGTCTAATAGCCTAAAAGGTTTTTGCAAAAGGTTGTTTGCAATAACCTCGTCATTGTAGGCCAAGCAGCCAATCGTGACAACACTTTTTTTTTCCAAATTGTGGGATATTTTTTTTCGTGATAGGACAACACTTCATGGCCCAACGTTAACTTTAATGCGCACAGCGCATAATGCCGCCACTATGAACTCCATGAACCGTCTGTCCTGCATCCATGCGTCATTGGCACGCGCCTG